>JBBMKE010400842.1:0-12514 GCA_037834125.1 Lippia alba | reverse complement strand
TGACCTACAACCCTATATGAATTTTAAGCCCGCATGTGACCTATATATGTATATGTATTAGATAAGTGTGTTGGATAAGTATTTTGTGGGATTATGCCCTTTTGTCAAGATACGTTTGGAAAACTCTTTTACGTATACGTAAGTTATTTTGATTTGTTTATTTTGGAAAAGAGTTGGTGTGTGTAACTGGGATTTCTGAAAATGGCTAGAGCTTTGTGAAAACTATGCTTTGTGTGTTTTGTGTGGGGCCCAGGAGATTCGGTGCGAAAGGAGTCCCGGGACGGCAACGGGCCATCGGGTACTCCCTAGTACGGTCTCCAACTTTGAAAGGATCAACCCAGAACCCACTGGGAGGCAAGTGGGGGACAAAATCCTCGGGGAGTGAGTGTCGTGAAACTCACAAACCATACTTATATGTGTGGATGGATTAGGTCAGATCAACCCTTCCATCAAGTAGAGAAGGAGGTATGCTTTGTGTGCATTTTCGTATTAGTGTGAGTTCAGTTTGCCTTGTGTTGGAGAAATGGGAGTTTGAGGCTCGTGCTCGCCGAGTCGTGTGTGTGTGGGTTTGCACTTGATTTGCAAAACGGGCTTGGATTCTTAATTACTAAAATTGGTGGATTTTGGCCTTCGGCCTAACTCTTTTCTATATATATATAGTATCACGGGACTTAAAATGTTTTGGCTTGCAAAAACCATGCCCCGGTTCACGAATTTATAGAAATTTTGATATGCTTTGCTCTTTTGTATATGTACGTGTGTGTGGGTTAGCCCCCTCACCAATCTTTAGGACTAACCCCTCCTCGTTGTTTGTTTTTCCCCATTTTTGTTATTTGAGTTGCAGGTGCAGTTTCTTTGGTTTGGCTAGGCAGCCAGTTTCTTTCGAGTGTCTGGGTCTTTGCTCGAATCTTGTAGGTGGAGTCTTTCACATTCCGTATTGTACCTTTAATTTTATTTTTGAAATTCTGAATTATGTATAAAATACGTTTCGCAAGATGAGTTGAATATATGATTTAAGTTTGCCCTTGCCGCTCTTGTATTTACGGTTAAAAGAGGCCTGAGGCGCCCAAGTTTGCATGTGATCGTGTGTTTTAATTTATGTCGGCCCGTGGCCACTACGTGCGTGTTTGTTGATCCTGCTGCTTCCGTATTCGTGTATATTTTTGTTGCACACGCTGTACAGGGTCTAGACCACCTAGCCTAGGAGAGTTTTTGTTTGTCTGCCGTTCCCCGTGGCCTGGCGCGTTTGTGGAGTTTCTATTTCGTGGCGCGTGCCGGGCTATGGTATGGGGGATATGGTGCCTTACGCTCCGGGGTGCTACACATCCTGGTTTGTGTTTCATGTTTTGGGGCTCCATGTGTGCGCGTGTGTGTGTTTTTGGGGTTGGACCCGTAGCCATTGTTGCCCAGTTTTTCGAACAGGGCAGGTCGAAACGGCCATTTGGGGTTTGTTCTGTTTTCCCAAAGGGCCGTTTGGCTCTTGTACGCACCGTACGTGGGTGGCCGAAATGGCCGTTTCGAGGGTTAGTTCTGGGAACAGACAAATCCCAAACGGGCTTTTGGAGATTGGCCTTGATTTCCAAACAGCCGTTTGGTTTGTGTCTGTTTTGTACCGAGGGCCATTTCTGGAAAAGATCGTTTCCAGCTGTCTGTTGGGTTTTTCAGTTTTGCTTGTTTGCTACGTGTTTCTCATGCTTTTCGTTTGTTCTTGTATGGATTATATGCATGTTTAATAAGAGTTTTGTATTTCATATGCTCGAGTATGCCATTCGTATGCATGAGTTTGCATGAATGCAATTTATGTGTGCATTTATGTGATTAATTGCACCTCTTATGTGTTAAGCATAAAGCCGTGCGTCTATGTGGTTCATGATTGAGTCTAAGTTTTGTTCTTATCTCCAATTTGCTCAGGTGTACCCGGGGTGGTGTTTCGAGGTTCCTCGTGATTCCGGGGCGAATCACTCCTTTCAGTTTTTGCTTCTTCGGTGTAATGTGAGGTTAGGATATAGTTAAACCTTAATGCAATGTGCTCGATTTTGAATGCATGTGGTTAATAAGCCTTATATGTATATAAATAAATTGTGAGTTATGTATTTTTTTGATACGTCCGAGGTTTGCAAGTACTTTAAGCAATGTATAGGGCTATGTATGCTTGTTTTGAATTTGATTTGATATGTCTAGCCACATGAGCTATGTTTCTGACCGTGTACTTCTCATGAGCCAAGTTTGGCAAGGAACGAGTACGTATGAATAAACGGATGTGGCATGTATAAGTTTAAGCTTAAGTTGTGTTAGTTTGTCTCTATTATAGCGGGTTAAGTATGTTATGTTTTGTTCTGTGTATGTGTTGGGCCCCGGAGACTGTGGGTCAGGAATCCTGAGACGGCAAAGGGTCATCGGGCTCAGCCTGGGCATAGTCTCCATCTGTCAAAAGAGGATCACCCCTGAACTCACCAGGAGGTTTGGTAAGGGAAGGAATTCTGAGGGTTTGAGTGCTTGCACTCCCCTCATTTGATTGGATGGCTAGGGCGTATACACCCTTCCATCACTCGGAGGAGAGGATGATATGTTATGTTTGTAAGTTTTCTGTTTTAATTCTGTTATGTTATGATTTGAGGAGTTGGGAGAGTTTGCGCTCGTACCCACCAAGCACTCTATTATGTCTGTTCTGTTAAGGTTCGTGAAACAGGGATGGATTCTAAATTATGTTAAAAATGGAATGTTTTACAAGTTAAGCCAAGATAAGTTACGTATATGTTATGATTATGTTATGTCTCGTTAAGTATGCTCTGTTTTGATAAGTTTACCCGGTTAATTTAAGTCGAATTGTTTACTTTTGCTAAATAACCCTATGTATACGTATCACGGGAAAATGATTTGGAGTGCAAAAAGTATCCTGAGTTCATGAACACTATGATTTTGTACATGTTTTGCTCTATATACTTATGTAGTGTGTGTGGGTAGCCCCTCACTCAGTCAAGTGGATTGACTGACACCTCTCCCTCCCCAACTTTTTAGTTTACAGTTTCTGCTTGGAGTTTGGAGCTAGGCGGAGTAGTGTCTAGTCCTCTGAGTCTGTTCTAGAGTGTTTTTTATTTAATTTGCCCTTGCCGGGCTTAGTTGTGCATCTGAAAAGAGGCCTGAGGAGCCCAAGTTTGTTTGTGTTCGTATGTTTAATTTCTGTAGGCCCGTGGCCAATTTATGTGTATGCGTTTTATCTTCCGCTTAACACTCGTTATGTTTGGTTTTATCTGACAGGGTCTAAGTTCCATCTAGCTTAGGTTAGTTTTTGTTTTGTCACCTGTTCGCTATGGTTGGATTCGGGTGTGGAGCCTCTGTTTCGTACTCAGGTCGGGCCGTGGTGCCGGGGATGTGGTGCCTCACGTGTGGGGTGCTACAACAACTACGCTTTACATACCTCTCTGTGTTAAATTCCTATCAATTTCCAAAGCCTGCATCTCCCGGCTCATAAGAGGCACATGGTTTGAAGCGTAGTTGAGCGATACCAATTAAAATATACCAAATCAAATCATTTCATAAACACAAGGTAGGCTATAGTTCGCATACAAAGCATACGGGCACAAATCATAGGGTTTAACTATAACCTAACCTCACGTTACACCGACGAAGCCAAGAATCCGACACGTGATTCACCCCACAATCAAAACGGATACGAAACACCACCCCGGGTGCACCTGATCCAACTGGAGACACAAATACAAAACTTAGACTTAAAATGAACCACTTAGACGCTCGGCAATGCTCAAGGATGAGATGGATGCAAAAACACTTACGTGGAACCCATAATCATAAGCATATAACACGTTCATGTGCATAATAATTGCATATAAGAACAAATACATACACATATATATCATATAGCATGTTAGAAACAAGTTCAAGGATGAAAAGGTACAAGAAAAGCGGAAGAAGAACACAAAAGAGATTCCGAGTGAAAACAGGCAAAAGCTGACAGATTTTCAAAATGCACAAGCTGTACAAAAATGAGAATATCTTGATTTTGAGAAATGGAAATTGATTTTTGTTTCTTATAAATTAAACTAGACACATATGGCTTTCCAAAGGTGTATGGCTTGAATTATAATTCAAGGCGATGTGAAAATGGCGTAGGCACAAAGTTGGGTGAGTGCAGATTGGCAACACCAAAAAGGATTGATTATGTCTCACAAACCAGAAATGATATTGAGATTATTCAAATTGGAGATTGTTCTAGACTTCAATATGTTTCTATGGTTAAAATTTCAGCTCATTTGGGGTTAGGATGAGGGGTTAACGAAGCAAAACAAACTCAAATAGAAAGCAGGGGAGGATCCACCGCCCTGTATTCAAGGCAAAAGAAATTATGAAGCTACTGCATCATATCCATGGCCGTGGGACTTTTAGTTCACAAAATCCACGGTCTTGGATCAGCAACAGGGTAAAAATGGGTAAAAATGGTGCAAATCGAACAAGGAAAGAGAAAGGCATGAAAGTTCACCTAAAGCTCAATCAAAAACATTCAAAATCAAGACATAAGACCATATAATCCTTCTCCAACATATGATAACATTAAAATGCATCAAATTACAAGAATTGAAGTCCAAATCACCAAGGATTCAATGCAAAACAATCATAAAAGCTCAAATGAAGCAAGCATCACTCAAGAGTGCATATATGATCCATATAATCCATATTCTTGCACCAAAACTCATAAAACCAAATGCTATCTCAACATACAACACAAGAACAAGAAAGGGGAAGAAGGGGATCAAGGGATTCAAGAATTTCAAGGGGTTAAACCAAGACACAATCAACATTTATGCCAAGAATCACTTCATAAACACATGTTACATTCAAATTGATCATAAATCCAAGAATTCAAGCTTCCCCCTCAAAACCCAACAAGAGCATGAATGGAAAGACTTCCCCCAACCATCTACCCTCCTCAAGAACCATAATTATTAAAAGAGCAAGCATCAAGGCCCTTCATATATGCATCAAAAGCCAATAAGAATCATGGAAATACAAGAAGCTATAAATTCAACCAAAACCTAACTATTACCCAAAATCCCAAACTCATATTTCCCCAACATAAATCCAAGTTATGCATACATGAGAAGAAGCATAAGAACAAGAACTACACAAATCTTAACTTACCTTGAAGTGGGGATGCAAGAGAAGGGGAAATCTTGAGCTTTGAGAGTTCAAAAATGGTGGAATGCTCTTGAAGCTTCTCCTTTTTCTTTTCCATTTTGTCCCTCATGATTTTGCAGCCAAAATGAGAAGGGAAAGGTAGACTTTGGTATAAAATGGGTCCAAGAAAAGACAATAAAGCAATAGTGAGGGCTAGGTAGGCTCATAGGTGCGTTCATAGGCGCGTGCAGTGAAATCTAAGTCGTTGGGGTGGAAATGAAGTTGAAAAGTTATGGGGCTACTCTCATTGAATCCAATTCAACGAATCAAACTCAACGAAGGTGTCGGAACTCGAATCCGAGTTCCCAAGCTCAAGCAACGAATTAGGGACTCAAAAGGCCATAATTACCAAATGGCGGCAAAACATTCAAAAAGTGATCAATTTAGTCCAAACTAAGTACACAAAGTCCCAAACCAAGTTTAAATCACAGAAATAAGTCCAAGAATCATATAAGTCACGTAAAGCATGCTCGGGAATCCAAATTTACAGAATGCACATTACACGATTAATAAGGAATTCAAATTGTCACGTAATTCAAATTGTTCAAGTTGTTCAAATAAGAAGAGAATAAAGGAATATAAATCATATAAAGAGCATCAAATCACACAAGTAATCAAATAAATTATGGAAATAAACCCATACGTATCACGTACTTGTACGTGTGAGCAAGCGGGGTGTCATACCCCGCACCGTGATCTAAACTCAGAAGAGGAATGGTGCCCAAACCTAGATTCAAACCACAGTGAGCGAGGATAAACACACACGCTAGGCTGAGCGGACTAGACGACATACCAACAAACAGTGTGCACAGAAGCGAGTTAAACAACATACATGAACAAGATAGCGAAAGCGAATTCAACATTCAACAATAATTCATCATCCATCACAAATGCCACATAGGGCCAAATACGGATCCTATGCCACACAGGGCCAACATCTACGCTACACAGAGCTCAACAGTACAATATCCAAACCTGAAAGTAAATAAAGTAAACTACGACAGTACATAAGTCTCAGAATGTAAAAGTGCAAAAAGGAAATGCGACAAACTCGAACTACAAGCTAATGCAGACCAGAACTCAACTCCGCCTAGCACGAAGAGAAAAGACAGACCTGCAACTGAAAAACAAACAAGATGAGGGGGTCAGTCAATTGACTTAACGAGGGGGCTAACGCACACCCATAATATATAGATATAGAGCAGAGCAGATAACATAAAGAGATGAACACATAAAACGGGGCTAGGGTTTTGCATACCAAAACAGTTTGGAAAAGAACCCAAAATAGATATAAGTTCGCAAACCATTTCAAATAATCCTATCCCGTTTTACGTATTCTAGACAGAACAGACAGAACAACTCGGCAAGTACGAGTTTCCAACCAACTTCTCAGAACAAATAGAATAAAAATAGAAATACAGAACTCAATCCAACCGCAACACCCAGATGACAGGAAGAGCTGGCCTGCTCAACCCATCCAGAATACACAGACTCACAAGGGGTGGCCAACCCACAAGTGTCCTCTCTGACCATCAGGCCGAAGGCTCAAGATGCACCATCTTTCCTGCTCCATGGGTCGCATGGAAATCATCTCAAAGAGAAACTACGCACATGGTTAAACACTGACGGCCCTTGCCGTACCTGTGGCTCTATTATCCGTAGATCCCGGATCCCAGACATAACAGAAAAAAATAGATGCCAATATTTCATGGCCCCAAACCCCGCAAACCGATCCAGACAGAATAGAATAGATTTCCAGAAAGGCTTACATACACCCACATACTAATTTTCAAAACCAAAGGTGGTACACAAGATCATAAACGTAATGTAATGTATTATACATATAGTAAAGTATAATATACTATACTCATATACAGGGGTTAAAACAATCACATAAAGGCTATAGATCGCACTATACAAACCTAAACCTTACCTCGATGAAGTAGACTCTGGAGTGTGTAGGGTCAAACATTCAAACCTCAAGCCTCGGGCTCACCCGGCTCCTCAAACTCTGAACAGAACCAACAGAAACTGACTGAGACTCTAAATGAACCACAAGATGTACGGCGTGCAATTATGAATGAAGCATGTGATGAATATGAGATGAGCAAGTTGATCACATTGCATACTTTCACATAAATTCATAAATCAAGCTTCTTAATTAAACAACAAGGTTTAGAAATGCATTAGAATCAATATCGAAGCATATAAATCACGGATCAACTCGAATAAATCAAGCACATGCGAAAACAAAGTACGAAACAACACACAGGGGCTGGGAATGGCCATTCCCACTTATAAAGCCACGTGGGAATGGGTGTTCCCAACAAAACTGCCAGCGAAGGCGGGAATGGTCATTCCCGTCCCTGCCTTGCCTTACTCGGGAACAGCCGTTCCTAGGCACGGGCGACGTCACACAGGCCGGAACGGTCATTCCGGCTTATAAGCCAAAATGGGAAGGTCGTTCCCAACTCAGAACTGGAGCAGTCTTCATCTTCTTCGGGAAAGCTATAAGAATTCTCAACCATGGTTTCCCAAATCTGATTCCAACCATTCCAACACTCAAAAATCAATACCCAAGCACATACATACTCACATAAATCATGCTAGACACTCAAACAACAAATACGAGAGATACGAGCTCTTGAAGGAAGGTGGGTCTCTTGCCTTGATCTTCACTTGAAGCTCTCCCTTGTCTCTCCCCTATGTGAGGTTTGAATGTTTGAAATGAAAAGAGAAAAGGGGATCTAGGATATTTATATGGTAGGTAGGTCCCAGTTTTAGGTCAAAGTTTAGAATCGAACCAAATGACTCCCGAGTTAAGTAAACCGGATAAATAGAAGGTTCTAGGTTATGAAATAAATTTCCAGTGGGCCGAATTTATGAAACAACCCAATTGGCGGTGTCGGAATTCGAAATCGAATTTCCGAGCTCGTATCCGTCCGAACGACCCCAAAATCAACCTAAATTAAATTAGGCTCACATCACAAATACGCCCAAGTCCTATTTCACATTAAGGTCCAATTATTACATCTATTTCTGAAGTTGCCATGCAAGAATCATATTTTATCTTTTCTTATTTTTATCCGAATTAATCACATAGACAATTAAAGTTAATTAAATCACATAATTACGTAATTTAAACTCTCTCGTGGCTCAAACCTGGGCGTGTAAATGAACGGGGTGTCACACTTGAGTCCTCACTCTCGGCGACTCGTTGCATCGCGTTGACAATCATATGTGTCCCGTTGACCTTAATGCCTTCTTGTATACACCACACCACCACAATTCCTCATAGGTGATTGCGTCTTGGTGATCCATTGCACACACTCCGGTACCCGAACCTTTATGTATAATCCTCCACATAGAAATGTCTTGCTTTTGCTCTTGTCCGGATCAAATTGTTGGTATCTATCCCTAGGACTAGTAGATAGAGCTCTTATATCCATTTTGGGTTCAAACCATTTGTTACAAAGCATGTGTACACCGGATGTAAATCCCCAAATCTCTATGAGTTCACTATAAGTAAGATCATGCTCCACCCCATTCAATTGAAACATGATGTGGTATGACTTCCTTTTGAAGGTGGCATAGAACTCACGAACAAGGTTTGAATATATATAGAGTGGGACACCAAGGAATGTCTCTCATCCAATGTTTTCATAGCACTTACGGATTGACTTTAAGAGGGATAAAGACTCAAGGAGATCAATATTGAGCATGAGAGTATGCCTCTATGCGAAAAAGAATCATTGAAAAGTTCCTCCAATGGGTTAATTTCCTCACCTTTTGAAGTTTCCTCCGGTTTTAAAGTTTTTGGATCCATTCTAGGATAAACAATTTAGAAAAAGGCAATTTAGCATTTAAAAGACGAGGAATTTTGAAGGGACTTTCCATCAAACACTTGTTGTGTGCTAAAAAGAAGAGAGTGTTTGATTGCAAGTGATTAAACCTCTATTTGCACAATTCTATTCAAGAAACATCAATTGAGGCTTAATGAGTTCAATTCATGCAAGATTTTGATTATAGAGTGAAATCATGCATACCAGGTTCTATGCAAGTTGGGAAAGATTTTTCCAAAAGAAAACTTTAGATTTGATCCATAAAAACTATTGATTCAATGTTAAAGGGATGTCATTGTGTTACCTTGATCTTGTTTGAGGTTCAATTTGGTTTAAATTTGCTGAATTCTATTAAAGAAACACCAATTAAGACTCAATGGATTCAATTCATGCAAGATTTTGATCAATAGAGTGAAATCATGCATACCAAGTTTCATGCAAGTCTCATTGCCTATTCTCATAATCCAGTGTTTCCCTAATCAAGCCATTCGCACAAGATGATTGTAATTAATTCGCATCAGCTTGTCATACACTAACTAATTACCAATTGCTTCGAATCAAGTTAAATTTCTTTATACTCAATGCCATAAGTGATACAAAATTCATTCCAAGGTTATTAGCATCTCTCGATCATCAAATAAACTCTAAACCATATCAAAGGTGATCAAACTCTAATATGTCTATCAATCCAATTTCATCGCATAAAAATCATTCATCAACAACACATCACATATTTATTTCCAATCCATCATTATTCCCTCTACAAGGGAATCAACTACTCATCATCATTAACTACAAAACATGGGTATAGTCCAAAATATTTATACTCATAAATTACGATGATAATAGTCTCCAAATGCAATCATAAAACAAAATATAAAACCAAACTAAGAGACATTAGTTTGCATATTTACGAATGTGAAAGAGTTTAACTAGTTCAACATAGAAAAATCGAATGTTTGTCGAGGGTGAAGAAGATTTGACGTCCTTCTTCTCTCTTCCTTCGTATCGTAACTGTTGCGCTTCACTTCTGACTCCATCCCTTCGGTTCTATAGGGTGTTCACACATAAATACCCTTTTAGTAATCACAAAGCCCAAAATTTCCGAAAGTCCACGTCTGGACTGATTCGCGGCCGTAACAATCCTAGGCAAGTTGTTCACGGCCGTGATTCTTAAAGAATCGCTAATACGCTTTCAGCTTCTTTTGCGGCTGCCAACTTTGCAATGTGAAATTCCTTGCAGCTGCGAGTTTCCTCGGTCAGCTCCTTTTTTGTGCTCGTTTTATTGTTTTCGCTCCACACTTGCCATTTTCGACTCAGTGAAAATTACCTGAATAGGGTAAGTTCACTTAAGAAATAACTCATAAATGGCCAAGAAACATACGAAAAATAGACGTAAAGTATCAAATATTTTTTGCCTACAGTTTTATACTTATCATGTGGTTGGTAGAAAATTTATAAAGGATGATAAATCAAATGATAAACGTGATATACTTGTCATTATAATTGATTGAATTCAATCATGTTGGGTTTGAATTAGAATTTTTCACTTTGATTTACATCAATGTAGCGTAGCATACTACTATTAAACTGTACAACTTGATGTATTGCGCTATTCACCAACCATAAAAGGATATTTTCACTTAGGATATATTTAGTGATAGAGAGTTTGAATTGATGGAATGGTTAGTCCATAACGTTAATATTGACAAAAGTTGTGCTAAAATAGCTTTCTCGTTCTTCCTTCTTTCTGCTATATCCGGAGAATATGCATCATCGCCAATTAATAGAAAGTTGTCATTTGCAAGAAAACGAAAAATTGTTCTTAAATGACGATATAAAATCTATGAATAATTATTTAAATTTCATGATTAATGTCATTATTACAAAAAAAACGAATACGGATAAAATTAATTTAGATCCTCGTAGCTGACAATCGATGACGCCAATAGAGCAATAGACGATAAGAAAAGTATTGCCACAAATTCATTATGAAAATTTATAAACTTTATCATAACATAAATTATTCAAATAAGCTCAAACAATGCGTTAATTATTACTTGTTAGATTTAAAACACAAATCTAACCGTATATACCAAAATTTTCCATGAAAGTGAAAGGATTTAGGAGGTCAACTTCGAACATGAACACCTCTTCTCATAATTGAATAAATAACAAAGAAAAGTTCATAAATTTGGCTTAGTGTACGGGTTATAATTAATTATTAGTAACATAGCTTAATGTAAGGCTCACAAGAAGTCAACAATCCTTTTAAAATTTAATTGGCTGATTAGAGTTTTTCAGCTATGTATAAGATGTTTGAATGTAGACTATTGATAATAATATGAATTCTTATAATGCATGTGTCCAAATATGATTATACGGATACGACTACGGATATAACGATATAATTTTTTTCTTAAAAGTTAGACATGAAAGTCCTGCATGACACAATATAACAAAATAACTTTTAGAAGTATCCATTAATTAAAAATAAATAAATATTTAAAATACGCTAATTTCTTTTTTGCGGGCAGAAAATTATATATGCTTTTGCTTAATGCAGATTATAAGATTATTTATACTGTATATTAAATAAGAAACCAAATATTAATAATTTTGATATCTTAGTTTTATCAATTTTATTCTCTTGCGTTCTATCCAATCCCATTCCCTCCGGCACGGAAATGAAAAGTTCTCTTGTTTTCTTTATTTTTTTGTTTTATCACTCCAATAATATATTTGTAACTTATTTTTTCTCTTATTTTACTTCAATTCCTTTTCTTTTCTTTTCTTTTATATATAATTCTTATCTTTTTTTTCCAAAATAGTGCTGGTTGGTATATTATTTATTTTTATAATTTATTTATTATAATTTAATAAATATTTAAAATAAATATTAATATAAAAATTATTTTTATAATATTTGACTCATATTTTTGTTTTTATTTGCACCCACAACAAACAATTATGCTGCAATTACAAGATTTTACTTTTAATATCAGATGATGACATTTCTGCTTAAAGAAAAAAAAAAGATGATGACATTTTAGTTGTAAATGATATAAATGTCCTTGTTTGTTCTCTCCATATGAACAATTCAGTGGCATATTTTTCTTAACATTGAATAACACTTCTTCAACAAAATGGTATTTTTCTTGGATCATATTAAGCGTGTGATACACCAAACCAAAATCGTGCTACAGGGTGTGCCTTTTATTCCAGACCCTTACATATGCATAATAAACATTAAATAATGCATATCTTCCACAGATGACATGCCTTTTTGGGAAAGTAAAACAAGACTATAAATTCGTTAAAAAAATAAATAAAACGAAAAACAAGACTATAAATTCATTGATTTGAAATGCTGCACTAATGGTTATGCTAATAAATTATAACCTATGTTGCACGGACACGGACACGGCGACACGGATACGACACGACACGGACACGGCGACACGGATTTTTTCAAAATT
>JBBMKE010400824.1:0-12518 GCA_037834125.1 Lippia alba | reverse complement strand
AACTCTGACCCGGTGATTCTCTGATTCTCTTATCCTTTAACCTTCAAATCTTAAGATCTTGATTTGCTACCGGTACCTAATGATTACCAAGTTCGGTTCCAATTGTACTTCCTCAGCTAATGGAGTGATTACTTTGTTGGGGTAGTACTTGCAAAGTTGGAAGACATGGAACACGCTGTATACCCTAATTAAATTCGGTGGTAGATCCAATTTTGTAAGACGTCTCCTCGATTCTCTTCAAAATCTCCCTTAAACTAAGGGATCGTGGATTAAACTTCCCACCTTTACCATTTTAGAAGAAGCCTTTCCTTGTAGATGTTTTGAGAAAACCTTGTCTCGACTATTCCTACTATCTCCTTCCTTTAGTGTAGTAACTTGTACTTGCTGCTGAAAGAACATTTTTAAAATGGCATATTCACCTTCCTTTTCATCTTCCTCGTACCCTAAATGATGCGGATGCATAACCCAATTAGTTTTCTCTGCCTTCTCGCTCCTTATCGGGCTTATGTATAGAACCGTAATCTTCTTGCATCCTTTGTTGAATTTTCCTAGATCTTTCCCTCGTAGTAGTAACTCTTTTGCCCAGATTGAATAGCCCTCATTCTTTACCAAACCCTTCTACCGTTCGCAATCGCCTTGTCCTAAGATTCCTTGGCTCAAATCTTCCTCTGGCTTAACCTCCTTGATCCATTCCCAATATTTCCTTAAGAGCTTCGTGCGGTGCCATTAATTAGGGTATAATAGCTGCTGTCGTAAGAACTCGAACGGAGGTAGATATTCAACTCTCTTATTCTCGGAATCCAAGTCACCCGCCTTTAAGAGATATACCAAGTGGTGAATCAACCTCTTGAATCACCCTTCCGTTTGAGAATGAAAAGCAAAATGGTACTTGAGCTTCGTATTCGCTGCCTCTGAAAATTTTGTCAAAAGATCATAACAATCGGCAGATTTTTGTTCTGAACTGTAATAATGGAACTCCATGCAATCCTGCAACTTCCTAAATGTTCAACTCGGCTAGCCTAAAACCTTGTCAAGCATCCTTACTCTGAAGAAATCGGGCGAACTTACGAACCCAACATCGATCATCTGTATTCCGTTGTAACCTTCTCAAGTATATTCCGTTTGAGCTTTTCTGGAATTCACACTCTTACTCCAAACCTTAATAAGCTTGTATTTTCTACTTTAACCAGCAACTTCGAATTCCTACTCTCAGCCCGCCAACTCTGAATCTCTAAACCCGTAGGCTGAGCTTCCAATAACGGTCCCTTCAAACCCGGCATCTCGGTAAGATGATCCAACCAAGTGTGACTCTGTGACGCCCCAATTTCTCGCACGTACAGGTACGCGTCATGTGTGAGTTTATTTATTATTTTACATTTATTTTCATGCTTAATTGATGCATTTCATTCCTTACTTTCATTCTTACTTGAACAAATTGACCAATTTGAATAATTTGAATTACTTGAATTATTTGCTAATCGCGTAACGTGCAATTTTGTGATTTCGACTTCTGAGCATGTTTAATGTGATTTAATCGAATCCTGGACTTTTCTACATGATTTTTTTGGCCTTGTGCCTTTGTGTGCTTAGTTTTGGACTCAAATGTTAAGTTTTCCATGTTTAGGGGGTCATTTGGTAATTATGACTAAATTGAGTCCTTAGGTCGTTTCTTGAGCTAGGGAACTCGGGTTCGAGTTCCGACACCTTCGTTGCATTCCATTTGAAAAATGGGATTCAACGAGATTAACCTCGCATTTTATGACCTCGTTTGACCCCCGTATTGATTCGTAAACAACCCCTACACAAAAATATCTTTGTGGGACCCTTGGACTTGCTTTTGTTGACTTTTCTTCTCTCCCTCTCTCCAAAACAGACCCACCCTCTCTCTTTCTTCCCTCTCCCCACCAATTTTCAGCCATGAAAAGGGAAAAGGAGCTCCAACCTTCAAGCCTCCAATTTTGTGTCCAAGACGAAGCTCAAGACCCTTTCTCTTGCATTTCTCTTTGTGGTAAGCATGTTTTCATGAATCTCTTGCCTTGGTGACTTCATTTATGCATTCAATTCATGGATTACATGGTGGGATTATTGGGATTGATTATGGAGGGTTTTTGAGGGGTTTCATGGTATATGAAGCATACTTGCATCTCATTAATTCTTGTTGCACTAGAAGGCATTCTTGGAGGTTGTTGTTGCATAATCCTTAAACATTTAAGGTTTCCCTAGCTTGTACTTGATCTAGCATGTTGTAGCATTTATGAGGTTTATGGGATTGTGGGATTATGCAAGGGAATGTGAATTCATGATCAATTTGTGCCTTATATGTGCCCTAGAGTGGATTTCCAAGCATGCTTTTGATTATGAGTGGTTTATGGGCAATATCACTTGGTCCCCTTCTCCCCTACTTGTGATTATGAGTGATATAATGTGTCTTGGATGAGTTTTGATTGCATTGTGAATGCATTTTAGCTTCCTAGAATTGTTATATGTGCATATGTGAATGTTTGATGCATGAGTGTGGAGTTTTGGCTTGAATATGTGATTGATCACTTGAACCCCTTACCCCTAGCTTGAGCTTTTGCATGCTTAAATGTGTTAGTAATGTGTATGAATATGTTGAGCTTTGAATGCATTTAGGCCACTTTGTATGCATCTTTGCCGGTTTGAGGCCATATGTGCTTAATTGGGTGATTCGTTGATTATATGCATATGAATCCTTGAACCCTCGATGCTATTTCATGTCTTATATGTTTATGAATGTGTTATGAGGTATTTGAATGAGTTTTAATTGAGTTTGGATTGTTTGAACATGTTTGGAACCTCTCTTGGCCGATTATACTTTGTTGGACTAACTTTTGTAATGCAGGGGGAATCCACGGCCGTGGATTTTTGGCCTTGGTTTTCCCACGGCCGTGGAAGCTACTGCCTCAATTTCGCCATATTCCCACGACCGTGGGAATTCAAGTTTAAAAATCCACGTCCGTGGATCCTTGTTTGTGATCACAGGCAGTGTATCTACTTCGTTTTCTCGCTTCTTTTCGCTTGTTTTGGGTTTTTCCACCCCAATATGATTCCTAAGTTGCTCTAACATGATTATATGTGTGTTAACTTGAATTTATTAGAATTTGGTATGAATTTGGAAATGAATTTACTAGATATGATTCAATATGCATTCTATGGTATGTTTGTGCATCACATTGCATTCCATTGCATTCATACGCATTGCCGAGCGTCTATTTGGTTCATACTTGAGTCTAAGTCTTGGGTCTTGTGTTTCTTTGTCCTAGCTTCCTCTTTTGAAGTTAGAACTCGAGGTCTATGTGGTCTTTGCTCCTTCCGATCCGCTTCTTTGCTCCTTTTACTTCAAGGTGAGGGTTAGGTTTGTATAGTTGAACACCTATGGCCTTTATGTGAATTGATTTCGAACCCCGCATGTGGTATATATTGCTATTATGTATAAATACAAGTGCTTATGATATGAGTTTGTTTTGTGAATCACCTTCGGGGTTTATGGAAAAATGTATACATATGAAGCATTTGTAAGCTTTGATTTAAATCCAGTATGTTTCATTTGAATCTAGCGAGTTATGAATCGCCCTGAAAGATGGGTATTTGGTATGTTTTATTTGAATCTGGGCCCCCAGATTGTGGGTAAGGGAGACCCGAGACAACCATCGAGGTTGCCGGTTATGACCCCTGTGCACTTTCCATTTGAGAGCCCCTTGCTGTTGTATGGCGTGTGTTCTTGAGCCCTCGGTGAATAACTGGGGAAGATACAATGTGGGCTTGCTACCCCTTGTGTATATGAATCTATTTGGGTGCGAAGTTTTGATTCCCTACCACCAAGGAGTGTGAGCATTGAATTTGAGTTTATGAATTTATGAATCCATTATGGTGAAGGATACCCATACTCACCGGGTCTTATGTTTCTTCGATATGGTAATCGGGAAACGAGTTGGGCCTCTTACGTATCTATATGTATCCCTTTTTATAAAATTTGATTTGGATTGCAAAACCCCGACCCGGTTCACGATAGGCCCCATTTGAATCTATGCTTTGCTTCCTATATGTATTTACGTGGCTTATGTAGCCCCTTCACTCAGTCAAGTGGGTAGACTGACCCTCGTTTCCTTCACTCTTTTAGTTGCAGGTTCTCGTGCTAGGCGGGGAGGTCGTCTTGTCGTGTTTTACTTCCGAGTCTACGTTGAGTCCTTGCATAACACTTGTATTTAATTTGTTTATTCTCATTATTTCTCTCAGCATGTATATGAATTGAAGCATGTATACGTTGTAAATTGTTGATTAATTAGTGAAAATTTTGGGCTCGTAGCCACTTGTTTATGCTTATTGCTTTGTTATTTGGATCCTGTTGCTTCCGCTGTTCAGGGTCTAGCCCCGCTTAGCCTAGTGTGTGGTGTCTAGGTCTCCGTTCGCTTAGGCTTGGGCTCATGTATGGACATCCATTTCATATGTGAGTTTGAGCCTAGGTGAGGGGGATGTGGATGGCCCACGCTAGGGCGTCACAACTAGTATACTCACTGGCATGATTTGAATCTTGGTTGGTGTGGATTATTTCTCTAGAGGATTTCTGCTTTGGAATCTCGAAGAAAGAATCGATCAACAAAAGTGGATTCATGCCGCATAAAGAGCGTTTGAGGGCGGTTCAATACGCTTCAAGAAAGTTTCACTTGCTGTAAGTTTATTGAAACTACGAACCTAATACGATAATCGAGAGTCCCCGATCTTTCTTGTTTGGAAAAATTTTAATTTCCGCTGCGTTTACCTTCCGTATTTTGTTATATATTAATTGTTAAGGGATCGATTTGTTAATATTTATAAATTTTAAGGATTATTATGTATATTTTTATATATATTACAAAATAATCCCCCAAGGGTATTTTGGTCATTACAGGAGTCAAATTTGACGGAATTTTAACGGAACGGAGGGATCTCAGACGGAACATAAAGGTTAGGGACTAATATGTAATTTTTTAAACTAAACGTCCTGATTTGTAATTTCGCCTATCATGAGGATAGTTGGATGTAATTTTCTCATATTTAAATCAATTAATCATAACACTAAACACTAATATCTTCTAATCAGAAAATACGCCAACATCGTAAAGCTCGATAATTCAAAATTACTGCAATAAACAAACTTTGGAGGATTAACCGAGAGTCAATCAATGTAAATTAATCTCATCTCAATACAAAATTATGACCCCGCAAAGCTGTACAATCCATACATCTATCTATATCTATACTATAATATATAAGAAGGGTGTGTTTGAGCCAATTTATGTCAATTTTGACTAAATAGAATTTTGTGGTTTTTTTGAAATTTTTTATTCTTTAAAAATTCTTTCATTGGTCAATTAATTCTTCAAGATATTTGATATTTTAAAAACTCTAATTAGTTACTAAATCTCATTAATTAACTTATTGATTTTATAAATTTAGGAGACTGCCAATTTGTAATTAACCATACAATTAACATTTTTAAAACTTGCAATTAATAGTATAATATTTATGTCAAGTGACTAATTATTCTAAGTAATTACGGGAACAATGAAATATAACTAATTTATTATTGGTAGTTTCAAAAATAAAATTTCTTTATTTGACATAATTTTATATTAATTATTTTATTAGTTGTAAATTGATATTTGTTTATCTTAATCATCCACTATTAGTCCATTACTATCAATATAATTAATTCCTTAAATTTGTCTAAATTATTTGTAAAAAATAAGAAGGGAAATTATATGCATGATCATTCCAAAATATGATAATTAAATTGAATGAATTAAATTTTTTTATATATTAAAATATGTAACATGAACTAAATGCTATACTATTTTTTTTTTTGAAAAATTAATTCATTTAATTTCATATTCTTTCATTAACTAAGAAAGTTTTTACTAATTTATTTATTTGGAATTCATTATTTATATATATATACATAAAGAGTAAATTTGGATGAAATTTAATCTATAAATGTAAATAATTATCCACCAATCAATACCTAATTTATTGTCAATCTCTATGATTTCAAAATTTGAAAACTATATTTAATGCTAATTGATTTTATACATAGTAATATTTCTACGTAATTACGAAATACTTATTTACCCTATATTATAAAATGAGACTCACGTCTACCTTTTCAGTTTTCATTTGTCTTTTATACTAATCACTTTATTACATTATCTCCCTCTCTCACTCATTACATGCAAGCAATTTTTTGTTATGTTCTTTCATTTTGTTGTTAACTTAAGTGTTTTGATTTCATTTTCATAGTTGATTGTTGTTGTTATTTAACCTTTTAGGTTAACTATTTTATGTTTATATTTTTTCCTTTCAGTTTTGTCTAATTTTGTTATTGTTTATGTTATTGTATTATTTAGGAGTTCGACCAAGTATCCAATAATCAACATGCAAGTGAGTGATAGGTTTAACATAAACTCCCATACTTGATTTTTATGATAATTCCAGACTTGATTTACTTCTTGTGAGTTATACGATGTGAATCTTATTCTAAAAGATTTGATTTTGTTTTGAAATTAGATATATATAAAAAATTTATTGTGGTGTTCATCAATAAACTTATTTATTTATATTGTTTGATTTGTTTAATATTTATTGTTATTTTGTTTTGATATTTTTTTAATTATCTTTATTCGTAGTATTTGTTATTTTTGTTTATTTTGGAGAGATTTCTTGGAATTAAGACATTAATGTCTTAAATTTAAAAAATTATAATTAATTTCATTTTATTTATATAAACTGATTTTATACGGATATTTAACTTATTTAAATATAAAACTTAAGCACATATAAAATTAGATAAGAATATAGAATACATTAAATTTAGAAAAATATAATATATATTATTGTATTTATGTCAATTACATTTATATGGATCTTTGACTTTTCATATCTTAAAATTTATGTCAAGTATGAAATAACTGATAAAAATATAGGGATATAATTAGCCTAAATTAAGCTCTCGATATATCACCTACATAATCGACATAAATTGAGCACTCAATCCCCCTAATTAACATAAATTAAGCACTTAACTTAGTATACAATTTATAATTAAGTATATTAAAGTAATAAAATTTGATTTTAATAGTAATTCATTTATTAATTATAAAAAAGTATGTATTGCATGAATTATTTTCATTCTATATGATTTAATTATTTATATTTAAATTATTTCAATTTATAAAATTCATACAAGTATTATAAATGATACCGTATATTAATACCGTGCATGGCGCGGGGCATACGCTAGTATATATCTACAACAAAAACCATCTAATATGACACATATATTGTGGCACACTGGCACTTTTAATTTGTGTCTTAAAATCCTATTTATTGTGACTCTCCATAATTAATGTCACTATAAATAATATTATTTAATATATTTATTAATAAAAAATAATTTGTAATTGGATTTTTAGCTCCTAAATCTTACCTCTAAAATGGAAGTTCCTCCCTCCTTTTCTTCCAAAACCCCAAAACAAATATTCATAAGAAAAACGTTAAAATTTCAAGCTTATGAGTCGGCACGCCCAACTCTGAAAAAATCGAATGATTTATCTTCTTCAAGCTTCAAGTGGCGACACACCCATCACACCGAGCCCAATTCTGAAATCGAGTAGCTTCAAGTGATTTCTCATTATGTTGAGAGGAAAAGACGAGGGGTTTCATAGTTTTACTGGGTTTTTGCTGAGACTAGGGTTCTTGGTAGGAATTTGTTTCCAAAAGTTTTTAGCTTCAATGTCTTGTTATTTGGATTGATTGGATTGATGTAATACTATATACTCATAACATGACATTATTTCGACTTCAAATTATTCAGAAATTCGGAATCAATTTGGGCGAGGAGAATTACCACAACCAATTTCCATGGAATCCAAGTTCACCATTGCGAAATGGGGTAAGTTTTTAAATTTAACCCACTGATATTCTGTTAATGTCAGTCGCCTTCAACCCTTCTCTGTTTTTTATAAAATTGTGCAAATATGTTTGGTTTTCCATTGAATGTAAATGGCGTGATGTGCTGCTACCACTATGAATATGTTTGAGCTTTCAATGTGCTTTTAATGTTTGATGTTTGCTTTTAATATTTAATGTGATGTGCTGCCACTATGAATGTGTTTGTTCTCCTACATTCTGTTTTTTATCTGGGAGTTAGAGTAATCTTTGATGTTGTTTGAGGTTTTAATGTGCTTGTCCAATTCTGTTTGACTTACAGGTGTTGCAAGTGATTGATAGTTTTGGGGCTCTTTGATTCAACGAACTTGATTTGTACAAGGTAGAGGAAATAATGTCGATCTTCGAGTCAATCAGTAACTTTAGCAGTTTAACATGGTAATAACTATTTTTTTTGGGTACTAACTAATAAGATGCCATACCAGATGATTATATACTTTCGTTTTTTTGTCTTTTGTTTTGAGACTTTAGATTGCTATTTGTGACAGAGGCTATTCAACGTGCTTCTACCATAGCTGAAGCAGAGGGTTCTCTTAAAATAGAAGCAACTCATCTGGAGAGGATTCTTCCACAATTGCTTTTAGATTTTTAAGGTGCTCGGGCTTAAATTCTTATTTCTGATTCGTCTATATTTTCCATCCTTTTCGAATACATGGTGAAGCTGCATTTTCCAAATATGATATTCTTCCAGCCTGGTGCCTTTACCTGATGCTGGAGTTTATTAACAAGGCATTAGATTACTGAAGAAACCTGCAAAATATGAACTTTGACCTTCTATAGTTGTTGTGTTGGGATAAAGCTTCAGTGCTGAGATAAATATATCTTTATTGAAGAGCTAATGAATTCACTTTGGTGATAGCATTAGTAACCTGAAACATTTTCAAGCCATTCTACTATAAGAAGTGTCCCTTTCTAATTAATTCTTATATCTCCTCCTATATTGTTGTTAGTATGCATCAGCATATGTATTCTAATAATGGATTTGCTATGACTACTTTTAATATATTTGTCTTTGGTTTAAAAAAAAAGTTTGTATATATCACTTTCTTTTCCTATGAGGTAATTTGCTACAATACTGTAATGCTATTTGTGAATGTTATAATATTACGATACAGGAAGATTTCCCATTTTCGTTCTTTCTATATAATGGTCTTCTAATTTTGTAGATGGATATTCCTCCACCTTAATCATGGATCTAAATAGGAAAATTTACAGCAAAATTTCATTGCAGCAGCTTTTACAGATCGGCTAGGTGGATACCTTGCCAGAAAGGTGTGTTTTTTAAGCTTGAAAATTATTGGAAGCATCTGATTATGTTTTGTTTTCATTCTTACATGTTCCCATTGAATTTTTGAAGTAACAGATGGATTTGAGAACTCCATTTGGTGCATTTTTGGAACCAGTAGCTAAGGTATGGCTTTGCTATTTTTTGATGTGCTTGATGCACTTAATCAGGATAACTTTATTCCAAAAAAATTGGCAAAGATTGAAAGTATCTTCAAATAATTGCTTAAATATGTGAGATTTAGGCCCAATAAGAACAAAATCATTCAGAACATTTTGATAGTTAACAAACTTTAGTGATTCGATTGGTATTCCTCATGTGATTCAATTGGCCTGGAGGAGAAATCCGATGCTGCTGGTAGAGACTGTGAAGGTAATGAATTATTTACTTCTTAGGCCTTTCTATGGATTATATAAGCACTTCTTTGTTGTAAATGTGCTATCATTATGGTTTACGTGATGTGCCTTTCGGTTTATTTGTGGAATTTCTAGAGATATGCTAATTTTTTGGATGCTAGAATGATTTTTTAGATTGTCGACGCCTTCTCTCTGTTGCCTTTGGAATGTACCTTATTAAATAATCTGAAAATTTCTCAGATGCAAGTAGCTATTAACTTGAGGCTACTTGACTGTTTTAATTGATAGAGATGAAACTTAGATATACTAGGCACAAAAACTGACAGCTTGTATGCAGCAACTTCAGACGCAAATTTCGAGTTCATACAAAATCGATTTTAAAAACTGTTTTAACTGTATATTTCTATTATATCAAGGTCTATGTCTGCCAAATTTCATGTTCATCCATGTCTGCTTGATCCCTGAAAAAATTCCAAAACGATGCAGCTGTTCACTATTTCTGATCTGCACTAACAGCTCTTGCAGAGGGGCAAACATTAGAATTTTATAAAACTGTTTTACAGAGTTATTCCTACATGTATTGAGAGTATGTCCGTAAAATTTCGGCTTAATTTGAGTTCGTTTGATATGGTAAAATTATTTCTCTTTGAAATTTGTGCTGCATTGATATTCCTGTTTTTCTTCAACTTCACACTAAAATCTGTATTTCCTCAGGAAGATCTAATATTCGAGACTTATGCCGTTTGAAAGATATGTTTGTCTAGTTTATTATAAAGTTTACTGTTTGTTAAAATTCATTCTGAGCAAAGAGTTATGGTCATTTTTCTACAATGTGTCAGTTTAAAATGTTTCTGCACAACTATGCCTATGTGAATACTTGGTGAAGTGGCTTTCAGAGTTTCAGGTGAACTTTGTTCCAGGTAACATCTCTTTTTTAGTCCATTATTCAAGCTGACATCCATAAATTGAAATATAATTTATGCTTGAACAGATGGCATGATGAAATTTAAAGTTTCTTTCTTAAATTATCTGTTTGGAATTTCCTAAATTATGAAGTTTCCAAATTTCTTAAATTTGATGTAAAATAATAAGCTTGCATTGATCTTCAAAAAAAATAGACATCTCTTGGGAATGGTCTCACTTGTGATCTGGGTGAAGAATATGGCGTTTGATATTTTGTCAATTATCTGCTGCACCTTATTTGTTATGGCAAACTAACCGTGTAAATATTAAACCACTATGTGATTATATCCTTGTTTGGTTCTTTCTTATGTTCTAATTTTATTAAAATTATTTCTGTGTCATATTATATCAATGGATGAGGGTGAATGAATCTGAGCTTATTTGATGTGACTATAAATAAATTGGAATATTGGTTCTTTTTGAGTATGCATCTTTATCCTTCTTTCTTATATTGTAGCTTTCTTTTTGTTTGGTTTTGCTAGTTGTACTTCTGTTTTGGATCAATTGCAACTTTAATTATTTCTGAATGTACGAAGGATAGGATCAAAATCATGATCTGAATTTTAAGTTGCTATTGATTTAGTTTTCTATTTCAATGTGTATGCACGGTATACATTATAAATGCATAAGTTGGTATTTGATTACTCTTGAGAGCCATGTTTTCACACTTTTAGTCTAGCAGCAGGTTGGTTGATATACATCATGATTGGTTTCAGGAGCTTATTCAGATTATTTGTCTTTTTCCCTAAAATGATTTAACTTTTGATATATGTATTTTGGTTAGATTTAAGCTTTATGGAAGACAAGTTATCCCACACAAACTATTGGCTTGAATTCTTTTTTTCGCAGGCATATTTTGTCTTCTTGGATTGTTAATGGCATACTACTTCCTAAGCAAAGTTGCCAACGAAAAGATGTTTGTAGAATCATATTATTCTAAGGTATGTTATTTAATCATCACTTTTTGAAATTTTGATGATATGTAATACACAAGCTCAAACTTAAATGTAGCATTAGAGTTGGGTGAAGAATTCATTCGGCCCTTCTACAAATTCCCAACTATCGGGGAAGTTGTGGCCAAAGCTATTGCTTAACCAATCAATATGGTTAGTAGTTTTTATTTTATTTTGTAATGATTATATATAGTAATAATAAAAATTTTGATTAGTAATTTTTAAATTTGATTAGCACTTTGCTCTTTATAATGTTCTTAATTGATATGAAAATCTAGCAACTTCTCTTGGTTTGCGTTATAGGTGGAATTGGAAAATGATTGGTGATAAAGACCAACTAATTAGAAGGTACTACAATAGCCGGTGAATCGGTGATCAAGAAGAGTGTCTTAATTTCTTAAACTTTTATGTTTCAATGTCTAGATAGATTTGGGCATAACTATCTTTTTGAATTTTAATCTCGTTATGTAAATTATACATTATTTTCAGTAAAGCTATGTAAATTATTTATTATTACGAACCGAGCAATAAAAAAGATGTTATTGATTCATATTTTGATGTTGTAGTGCATGATTAATATCTAAAAGCATTGAGGCACTATATGTGACATACAAAAATATAGTTATTGTGACGTTATGAAGCATCTAATTATTTAATTAATATGACATCACAAATGCCCCTAAATCTGTTTATGGTGACTTGTGGTGCAAACAAGCCGAGACAGCTTGCGAGTTTCGTGAGTCGAGCTCGAGCTAGCTCGGCTTGAAATTGAATTGGTTCGATCTCGGTTCGAGCTCCGGCGAGCCCGAGTCGGTTATCGAGTCAATCTTGAGCCCCATGTATCTAGGCTCGCGATATTTATTTTTTTATAAATCATGTATATTTATATTATGTTTTCTTTTATATATATATTCTATATTATATATACATATAGCTTATATACAATATATATTTAAT
>JBBMKE010400816.1:0-23848 GCA_037834125.1 Lippia alba | reverse complement strand
GAACCAAAGATCTCCTTTTTTGTCGCACCAACAATAGCAGGTAAACCCAAATATTTATCATGTTTGGCCAATATTGGGACCCCCAAGCAAGTTGCCAGCTCCTCTCTAACCGTGAGTGACACATTGGGGCTGAAAACCACCGCTGATTTTTTATAATTACCAAGTTGTCTAGAAACATTTTCGTATGTTTGAATAACCTCCAGATTTCCCGAGACGGAGTCTGTATTAGCATTACAAAAAACCATTGTATCATCGGCGAATAGAAGATGTGAGATACGTGGTGCCTTGCGACAAATAGCAGCCCCCATAATTTTCGGATTAGTCCCCAAAAGCCTACCAAAACACTCCGTGCAAAGAAGAAATAAATATGGCGAAATCGGGTCCCCTTGGCGTATCCCTCTCATAGGATTAATATGACCAAAAGTCACACCGTTGAGCACGAAAGAATATGCCACAGTGGAGACGCAGCGCATGATTGTGCAGATAAAGTCACTATGAAAACCCAACCGACCCATAACCCTCTCAAGAAAACTCCATTCAACTCTATCGTATGCTTTACTCATATCGAGTTAAAGTGCCAAATAACCCTCTTTTCCCTTCTTCTTATACTTAATAAAGTGATTAACCTCGAAAGCGACAAGCACATTGTCCGTGATGAATCGGTGAGGAACAAAAGCGGATTGACAAGGGTCAATAATACATCCCAACAAAGGCTTCAATCTGTTTGCAATGGTTTTAGAGACAAGCTTGTATAAGACATTGCAAAGACTAATTGGTCGCAAATCCGACATACTCTCCGGGTTCAGACATTTGGGGATTAAAACAATATTGGTGTGGTGCATATTCTGATCAGAAATACCAAGGTTCAAGAAATTAAGCACACATGTCACAACTTCATCCCTAACAGTTGGCCAAAAGCGTTGAAAGAAAAGTGGGGGCATACCATCTGGTCCTGGAGCTTTAAGAGGAGACATTTGTGCAAGACTCCGGTCCACCTCAGCTGCTGTGTAAGGTTTTAAGAGTTCGGTGTTCATTTCAGGTGAGACTTTAGATTTAAGGCACTCGAGAGCTTGGTCCATGTTTCCAATATCTGGCTCACAAGATGAAAAGATATTCTTGAAATACTCCTCTACCACACTTCGAATTCCATCTTCCGACTCACACCACTGTCCGTCTTTATTTCTAATCTTATTGATTGTGTTCTTCTTCTTTCGACTGTTCGCCTTAGCATGAAAGAAAGTGGTGTTACGGTCCCCCTCCTTAAGCCAATGGGATTTGGCTCTTTGCTGCCATTTGAGCTCTTCCCGTGCTCTCCACTCCTCAATCTCACTCCGAAGCATTCTTTCATGCTTCTTAGACTCCACTGTAATGCGGCCCTGTCTGAGTTTAATAAGTTGTTTCTCCAAACATTGGATTTTCTTCTTTGGGGCTCCAAAAGTAGTCTCTTGCCATCTTAGTAGGTTCTTGCGACAGTTCTCGATTCTACTCCAAGCATCACTGTGAGTTGTATCAGGGGGATTATGTTTCCAACTGTTATGAACCAGCTCATGGCAATCATCATGACGCAGCCACATTGCCTCGAAACGAAATTGTCTCGGTCTTCTTTCCGAAAGTGGCTTAGAGGGGTTGAGCTCAATCAAAATAGAGGAATGATCTGAAATGGCTGCTGAAAGATGACGAACTCGATTATTAGGGAACTTATTAATCCAATCTGCATTTGCAAAGCCTCTATCTAATCTTTCATAGATAGTCGATGGGAATGGGACATTATTGTGCCAAGTAAACTCACTTCCCTCGAAACCCAAGTCTGTTGATCCACAAGAATTTTTGGGATGTTAAGAGCTTGAGCAGAAAGTGTTGCACTTGAATTATTACTAAAACTATGGGAAAATTGGAAATTATAGTTTTCTCCCTAGTGTGTGGAAAAAAAGTCCACTAGACACGTCGTCGACCATTGATCATCAGCCATATTTTGATTCACACATGACTATGTGGAAGCAAACGGCGTCGTATGGTTTGGGGAAATAGAATTGGGCTGTTTAGTTAACTTGGGTCAACACCCATAAATTCTTGATGAAGTGAAGTCCATAAATATAGATATTGGATCGTGGTTTAGAATCATTGGGCCTATTTTTGTGAGACCAATAATAATTAAGTAGATTTTCTTATTATTTGGGTTTAGAAGTTTTCAATTTCTTAAAAAGAAAAAAAACCAAAATTATTTCAAAAGCTCAATTTATGAATGTCATTCTCTCATCCCGCTTAGGGATCATGCTAATGTTTTCTGCATCATTCCAATTTTATCGATGTCTCGAAGGGAGAAATTATTTTAAAAGTTCGACCTTTAACAACCCCACTTAATTATACAAACCCTGATAATGAAGGTCAATATATAAAAAAATAATAATAAATAATAATTTTTTTTCTAGATTTGCAATGTTAAATTTTTGCAAATGTGAGGTCAATCCAACTTATACCCAGAGTATATCCCTTTTATCTCCCACATTTCTATTAAAAAATATAAATATATTTATACTTTTCACCTCAAGGTCAATGTAAATGTCACAAAGAATCAATGTTTTGATGTGGGGAAGCAAAATTCTATTGCCACGTGAACTTTATGTACCACCTCTTGTTTTCTTCTTGTGGATTTATCTTTCCCTTATGCCATAAATGGCTTCAACTTCAGAAAGCAATCACATTTCCTTGTTAGCTCCAACAAGTTACTTTAGAATAATATCGGGCGCGAATCTCATTTTAGGTGCCTGTGTTAAAATTTAAGGGGAAAAAAAAAGTTACTATAAAATAATATTACCAATATTTTGTGGTTATTTTTTAATATTCCACATAAAATTAGTAGAGTTGCATCTCATATAAAGTTTAGAAATTTTGTATTTATTATGAGATGAAAAATAATATATTTATTTCTTTATTCACTCGATTATTCTTAATTTTCGGATATTGTAGAAGTGCGTTACAGATAAAATTCTTCCAATTTAGTTGTCTTATATATCCATAGAAAAACATAACCATGTAGTGTATAGTTTAATCATAACTTAATTAATCAAAAATTGTCTTTCAAACTGCATGCAAATCTTGTAGAAAACTTTATATTTTCAAAATATTGTTCACCGCCCCTCGAACTCGATTTGATACTATTAATATAATTTCAATCAATATAATTTTCAAATATTTTGAAAATATAGAGTTTTCTATACGATTTGCATGCAATTTGAAAGATAATTTTTTATTAAGTTATGATTAATATAGCGTCGATTTTCAAAACATTGTTCACTCGATTTGGTACTACTAATATTATTCAATAATGTTATTTTTTAAAATTCCAATTATATCATTGAGGGTATATTGTAATAATATTGAAAGTGTAATAATATATTTGTAATGTTGGTTAAATTTATATTTTTCAATTTGAAATTATGTAATTTAATTAATATTTATATTTTATCTATAAGTATAAATTGAAATAAATATTTCACTCATATTTATTCTAATAAAGTATGATTAAAAATTACATATTTTATTTTATATTTATGTCTTAGTTTTATGTATATTTTGCATAAGTTAAGTTAAACTTTGTTAGTTTAGAATAATAAAGTTTTTTAATGAAATAGAAAATCATAAAAAGCATAACATTAATCAATATATTAGTAAATTCACATAAATATTCATCACAATTATTAAAATAAATATTTCAAAAGTTGGTGATTTCTAATGCACATACTCTAAATACAAATAATATTTCAATATAAACATGCATCCCTTTTTTTTTCAAAAAATATTTGATATCCAAAAATTTTAGAAACGAAATTAGTTCATTATGTTAAAGTATCATTAAGTATTTTTTTTTCCCGCCTTAAAGAGCTAGATAAATACAAAATTTAAATACTTACATCAACTCCCCAAAAATTTTCATACTAACATTAACCTGCTTACTTTTGAACCTTTATTACATATACCTCTGTGAGTTTTAAGATATGAGGAGTGAAATAGAAATAGTAAAATCACAAATTTTATTAACTTTTATTAAAGTTTAAGATATGAGGGGTAAAAATTCTATTAAATTTAATGGAGGAGATAACATATTAGAGAATTTTTTAGTAACCAAAAAATAGATATATATTAGAGAATTCCTATTTTTGCCAACCCGTTCATAATTATCCCTAATTTTTGTAATTGAGTTATAAGGACATTTGTTTGCTGTCTAAAGCTGAAGCCATAGATTGCTAGATAATGTGGCAGTGGAATTTTGCTTCCCCACATCAAACCTTAGCCCTGATTGATTCCTGGTGACATTGAAATTGATCTTCAGTTGAAATGTATAAAAATATTTAAGCAAGTCGACCTCTTATTTGGCAAAAATATAGCACAGCAAATTTAGAAAAGGTTACAATTTTATAACAAATAATAAACCTAAGTCTATTAAAATTATCACAGGGATGGTATGAACCAAAAAGGGGGAGAAATTCTACTCCGGTGTAACAATTCGTTAATCTTAAATTGTGTAATTCGGTCATCTTCCAAGCTGTAAATGCCCATGTCCCTTCCACCTCCTTTAGAGTAATGGACATACTGTTCAATATCATCATCCGTAAAATATATATGATTCGATTTAATTCCCGACAACTCCGAAACACAATCAAGACATATCGAGCAGTTATGACCCACAAAAATAGCTCTATCACCCAAATCTCTAGTCTTCTTGTACCTACAGTTGATCAAATCCAATTCAAACACACGAAACTTAACCGAAGCATATCTCCAACTTTCCCATTCAATTACCTCATCTCGGAACTCCTCCAGTACCTCCTCTGGTACCTCTCCCCAATAATCCAAACGTTCCCATCGATAAATTGTCTCATCTCGTATCTCCCGTGGCACATCTAATAAAACTCCCTCTTCCTCGTCTTCCTCGTCTTGTGCGTATCCTTCCTCTTCCTCTGAATCTACTTCCTCTTCCTCTTCCTCATCTTCTTGCAATTGACTTGTTCGTGGGGCCACCGCTCGAAAACCTTCCCCTCCCTCTTCTTCACGATGAAGTTCTCGGGCTACAACCAACAATCCATGAGTTGATCCCACAATATACAAGGCGTCCATACATAACCCCTCAGAGTCTACCTTCCCGATCAAGTGAGGAACAATGGATCCTTCACGATCTTCTTTTAAAACAAAAACTTCACCATCGTTCCTGATCGCATAAAATTGATCTTTAAAACAAGTTAGGTCCCCTATAGTTCCAGCCCGGTACGTAACCAGATTCCAATGTTTGGACCCAGGTCTCCAATAGTAAAGATGGTCGCCAGTTCCATGAACGGCCATAACCATATAATCTGATGATTCTGACGGGTTGCCGCGCAACGTCACCCTACTAAAGAACAAATAACTCGGACAAGTTTGTTTACCATAGTAGCCTTCGATGAAGCTATTATGTTCTTTACCGTAGTAGCCCTTGAGCGAGGTATGACGAGGAAGCTCAATCTGCTCGCGCGAAATTGGATGGACTAAATTCATCTCACCACCCAATCGCGATACCGTGAGGACCCATCCGTAGTTCAATCCGATGCACCTTTTATCATTCAATTCAGGGATATAAAGATTCTTTGTTAGTATATCTTCTTTGGAGAGACTGTAAATTTGGCGATGGTATTCGTTCTCCGGATTCTCTTGGAGCATAAGCCATGGTGTTTGAGGGGGTAAGTACCTCTTATTATCGCGGGAAACAATCCACCATGATTTGCAAACCGAACCAAAAACCCCAAAATCTTCTATCTGCTTCAGACTTTTCAAGATCATAGCAAGAATATCATAGTGAAGCCCACCCCAATCTGTCAATCAGATATATATATATGTTAGTTCAAGAACATACACACAAAGAAGGAAAATTGGATCTGCCAATCAGATATATATGTCAGTTCTAGAACATATACAAATATAAGAAAATCCTAATTTTCCGTGTGATCTAATTTAACTTCCTAACTCACAGTTAGATTTGACATCGACGACAAACTAAATTCAACATGGTTAGAATCCACCAATTTGAGTTATAATCATATGGCAATAAACAGTCATTATACATACAACATAATAATTTTAAATTAACATTCTTGTGGAAGAGTAAAAGAATTTTGTTCGATATATCAAATATAAGGAGTGTATGTGTGTGTGTATATATATATATATATAGCGAGAGAGAGAGGGGGGGAGATACCAGGTTCCGGTGGCGGCGGAGGAGGGCGGCGAAGACAATCTTGGCGGTGGGGATCCATCGGCGGCGGCTGCTACTGGCGGTGGTGATGGTGGTGGTGGCCGGCAAATTGGGCTTTGAATTTTTGGCTGTGGATAGGAACACCAAAGAAACTTTACCTAGTTAGGACTGAGTTGGGATTTAGGACAGGATCCCACTGGCCCAATTTATATTTATAGTGTACTATTTTCGTGACAGAATCGAATTTGGTCAACCCAGATACAAATCTAATCTTATATGAATATGAATACAAATCCGAATTTGTTTCAAAAACATATTTGATATTTCCCCTATCAGTTTGAATAAGGTACGAATATTATAATTAATTTATTAAGAATAAATAATTCTTATTAATTAATATATGAGTTAGTGGATAGAGAATTTTATCAGTTTTCTAGATAGAGTTATTTATCAGTTTTCTGTCTTTATTCTATTATCTAGTTTTTAAGAATTTCTCTGTATATATCTTGTACTTTTATCTTTTGAAATGAGAAAAACAATTATCCAATTATGAAAAGTTAACATGGTGGGACAAGCACTTTAAGCCTTACAGTCCACCTCCCATAAGGGCCCAGCGTCCTCGCTGGCACACCGGACCGAGCCCCGGCTCTGATACCAATTGTAACAGCCCGAAAACCTGCCTGTCGATATTGTCCGTTTTGGCAATCTGGATACCCCGGCCTTCCCTCACGGTTTTGTTCTTCCCGACTGATGCCCAGCCCAGGAAAAGGCCTCGACAGGGAAGAGGTATCCACCTCCTTATAAGGCAGGCTTCGTTCTCCTCTTCTTCCGATGTGGGACAAGCACTTTAAGCCTTACACTGTTTCCCTTTCAGTCCTTCCTTACATTGCTCCATACTCTAATCTCACCGATCCAACTTTCTCCACCCTAACTGTTTCGAACCCTGTTCAGGGGGCTTTAAACACTCAGCAAGCATCACTCTCCAACTCAGCCCATATACAAACCTCTTACCAACGTCCTTCCAGAGAAAGTGCCAACCAGACTAGAAGAAAACAGAAAATGTCCCACCCATACAGTGAAAACTCCCCTCCAGTAAACTCTTCCCAAATCTCTTCCCTTAACTTGAGCTCCATTCAATCCATCTCTCTTACCCAACCTCTCCAACTTCCTTTGAATGAGCAATTAGTGAACATCCCCCTTATCTAGCTATACCTAAACCCTTAACAACTTTCTCTACCCCCCCGAAAATAAGAATCCACAAATTCACCAGTAAATCCAACAACAAACCTATCTCTCATAACCCTAATCACTCTGAAATCGATTCCTTGCATACAATCCTTCCTCCTTTTTTCACTGAGGTACCTCTGAAGGATATCTCTAATGTAACGGTGGAGTCTCGCCAATCACAATGAGTTGCTTCAGTTGGAACTGCCAGGGCACGGGGGGTCCCTGGCAAGTTCATAACCTCCGTTCTCTTATTCAAGAACACAACCCCTCGGTGGTCTTCTTATCGGAGACTAAATGCAAGCAAAGATTCTTTGAAATGTTAAATCAAAACTTAATATGCATGGGATTAGTATGGATGCAGTGGGAAAGGTTAGGGGTCTCGGTTTGTTGTGGCAGAGAGATGTACAAGTTACTCTTCTTAGTATGTCTCAAAACCACATAGATGTCAGAATTGAGGATGAGGGAAACAAGGGACCTTGGTGTTTGACGGGCTTTTACGATAATCCAGAAAGAAGCCAAAACCATCTTTCGTGGGATTCGCTACGTTCTTTGAGAACAAATACTTCTCTTCCATGGCTGGTTATAGGAGATTTTAATAAGATTTTATTCAACGATGAATAGGAATGAGGGAATGCAAGACCAAGTAGACAGATGGCTGCGTTCAGTGACACGCTGTAGGAGCTGGGGCTGTCCGACCTTGGCTATGAGGGTTACCCCTTTACGTGGACTAGAACTCAATGCCACTCTCATACTATATGATGTCGTTTGGATCGTTCAGTGGCTAATGAGAGTTGACGCGAACTTTAGCTTGATGCAAACGTAATTCACCTCACGGCATCGTGCTTGGACCATGTGCCCATTCTTAAAATCTTAAAGTTAAACAAGAAGAAACATAGATGGCATATTCCATTCCGGTTCGAAGCTATTTGGATAAAGAAGGAATAGTGTAAACGGATCGTGGAAAGGTCATGGGATGATTCCTTTAATCCCTCGGCTAGTGATACAATGATGGAAAGTATTGAAAAATGTCGGATAGCGTTGATGAATTGGAATCGTATGGAGAGACAGTCGAAAAAGGAATCTTTTGAGGATTTGGAGAAAAGATTGGATTTTATTAGAAAGAGTACTATCACATCTCAGTTGAAAGATGAAGAAAAAGTTATTAGGCAGAAGTTAAGGTCGATTTTTCGGGAGGAGGAAACTTATTGGAAGCAGCGTGCCAAAACCCAATGGCTCAGGAAAGATGATAGAAATACAAAATTCTTCCATTCAAAAGCAAAACAGCGGGAACACACAATCCGGATAGAGGCACTTAAAGATGAATGTGAAAGGCGTTGTAGCTCAGAGCAATGCATTAAAGGTATAATTGAAAGATTTTTTTTTGGGGATCTCTTTCGGTCACAGTTTGAGGAGTCAGAGGAGTTGTCAGCAGTACTGGAGTTGATTCCTACGAGAGTGACTGAGGATATGGGGCGGCAGCTGGTTGCTTCGTTCAGGAAAAGTAAGGTAATCCTTGCACTCAAAGCTATATACCCGCTTAAATCCCCTGGGCCTGATGGTCTTCCCCTGTATTTCTTTCAACATTATTAGAGTGTAGTTGGTAAAAATGTGTCGAATTGTGTTCTTGAATTTCTTTACTTTGGTTATTTTGAGCGCAAACTTAATTATACACATATTGTTCTTATCCCTAAATGTAAGAACCTGGAACTCATCACCCAATTCAGACCTATTAGCCTCTGCAACACGGTTTATAAGATTGCCTCTAATGTTCTTGCCAATAGAATTAAACCCCTGTTGAATGATATCATTTTCCCTACCCAATACGCCTTTATCTCTAACCGTATTATCACTGACAATATTCTGGTGGCCTTTGAAATTAACCATTACATTAAGCAAAAAAAGTCAGGAAATGAGGGTTTTTTCAATGCTAAGCTTGATATGAGCAAGACATATGATCAGGTTGAGTGGCGGTTGTTCGAGCAAGTAATGACCAAGTTAGGTTTTTCGTCCCGTTTTCTTAACCGTATTATGACCTTGGTCTCTTCTGTTTCTTTTCTCTTGAAGGGTAGTTGATGGTGTCAAAAATGGTAAACTGAGAAATCAACACCGAATAACTCTCTATTTATGTATGAAAGGGAAGACCATCGTAGACGTTGAGCCTTAGGAACTGAGTTCCCAAAGAGCATGGATTCTATCAGCTAGGGTAACACCTTAATGAAGAAGATGAAGCTGTGAGAATCTTGAATGTGCAGCAATGGAGTTTTCAGTTCAGTGTGGTTTTTCTTATATGTGAAAAAATGCTGTGTAGCGAGTAAGGATTGCTTGGAGAAGGAGTGCAAGGATTCTTCTATTTATAGTTTGAGAGTGGGGGTAGTTAGGTAAACTTACCTGTGTGGTCCAGAAATAATGTTTCCCTAGACACGTGTCGAAATGTGAGGTTCGAAAAGCGACATGTGTACGTCATCAACACCTTTTAGGCCGTTACACCCAACTATGGTGTCAGAGATAGTTAAGGAACAGTCCTCCAAAGAAATGAGAGACTCATAACAGCGTCCAAGCGTAGGGATGCTCAGGAATAATTCTTGACATAGGGTGTCTGGAGCTCTGGACCTTCAAGCGATAGAGGCTCGAGGGTTGTCTCACGAGGGTGAATTTCTGGTGGGGGTAACCCCTATGAGAGATTAGCTACGAGGGTTGGGCTGGGCAAGAGCCGCGAGCCTCAGATACCCGAGCATTTCAATAAGTTTATCCCCGGGTCATGAAAGGAGTCTTCCGCGATCATGCCACGTGAACTGCGAGGATACGAGTGTATCTTGGGTCCATCATTTGGCCCCCAAATTCTGCAGTGTGATCTTCAAGCTTATTGTAGAATTTCAAGAGTCTACTAGTGACTTCCAGAAGATAGAGAGTCAAATTTTTGACAGCTATAAGTCATGGCGAGCGACTTAGCAACGGACATCTCCTGCAAGGCATTAAATGCCATTTTGTCCGAGGTTACTCTTTGGCAGGCACATTTAATGCAAAGTGGAAATATGGGAGCGTGAGTTTCGGGTAACGTGCGATGGTTATCAAAAGTAGAGCAGTTACCAAAGCGGGAATGATTGCGTTTTTGAAAGCCGCAGATCCTTTACCATATAAATAGGATTTTCCAAATCCTTTTCCATTTTTCACGCTTTCAAGCACTTCCAGAGCATAAGGATTCCTCTGCAAATCCCTTGCAATTTTGCCGGCGACATCTTTAGGTTTCCATATTCAGGTATTTATCTTCCAGATAATCTCTCTTACTAACAGTAGATTAGGTTGGGAGAGTTATCGTTTGAGAGGTGTGAGTGATATTGTTGACTCTAGTGATATTAGGTTGAGATCTATTGTTCTTCTTTGAACCTCTGAAATTCAACCTCATCTATCATGGCTGGCGAAAACTCACCCAGTAACTCTGGCCTGAGTGTCATAGCGACAGAGATAGAAGAAATGTCTCCTCGTTTTTCCTCTCTTCAGAGGAATAGGAGGATTCCGGAGGCGATTCCGGTGAGAAGGGTTAAATATGATGACGAAGGTATTCCGGTGGCATTGCTGGCTGGTGCTGGCACGATGAAGAGTTAAACGCCGAGGTCCGGGGAATGAGTGAGAAAAACCTGGAGAACATTGATGAGTTGTTTCAACAGCTAGACAACTCAGTGCTGATGATGCGGCAAGGAGAGATGGTCCTCCCAGTGACAAATACAACGGTTAGACCCCAAGATCACAGGGTAACCATCGCGTTGAACCTTGAAGAAGCAGGGACTTTCGAACGTAGCGGAAGAGAAGCCGGCGAGGAAGAAACGCAAAGGAAAAGAGCCCCTTATAAAGGTGCGAGAATCAAATCCCCAAAAAACTAAAAAGCCCCGAGCAAAATCAAATCTACAATGACACAGGAGGAGGTGTATAAACTGTTGGAGAATACATACTGGGCCCCAAAACTGTGGGTTCGTACGGCTGGCGATGACGATCGGGCCAACGACCATCCCCAGGGATACATGATGGTGTACAAGGAAGCAATTAAGCTAGAGGGTCTGCAATTTCTTATTCCTCGAGAAGTACGAGACATCCTCAACTTCCTGAACCTATGTCCTTCGTAGATTTTGCCAAAGGGGCTCGCTTTTGTAAACTCCTATGTGGCTCTGATGAAGGCTACAGACGTGATCCCTCAACTGCAAACTTTATCAGGCTCTTTCAAGTAGCTAAATCTCCCCGCTCGTCGCTAGACGAGGTTTCTACTATATCTCCTCCAAGAGATTCACGAAGATCATCAACTCTGCAATTCTCTCGGAGAAACATGGAAAATGAACTACTTTTTTGTTGGTGGACCCCCAGAGATGTTTGGGGTGCCTTTGAGATGGGTGGCACATGAAGGTGGCCCCTTGGTAAGAGAAAGACCTCCAGCGCCAGCATTCGAGGGTTCGGCCCAGAATCTTGCCTTCGCGATGAAAAATTTGAACACCTTTCTAGAAATTGGGGACTTGGTGCAAAACGAGGAAGCACTTTTCCGTTTTGGGTTTTTCTCTTATCCGAAGTTAATTGAGAGTCCACCCGAGGCAACCATGGAGATCTGACTCCCTGCTGACTTACTAACTTTGGGTACTGCTGTGATATGTGATATTCCCTTGTTTTCTTGTTTGCTGTCTTTGTTTTACTTGTTTCCTATCTCACTTGTTTCAAGCATTGTACTAACGCTCGATTTCTGGTGCTTTTACAGCAATTGAAATTCTAATGGTAGGTAGGGCTGCCACTAGTATCGTTGCTCTCTTAAAGGTCAAAGCCTCGAGCGCTGCCTCCCCGGGGAACACTCAGGTTCCTTCTTCCCCCACGGCCGGCCAAACGAGTGATGTTCCCGAGAGTCAAGGGGTTCTGTCAGCTGCAGAGAGCACCGAGGGTCAGGACATCATCGCAGATCCTTCGAAAAAGAAGAGAAAGCTGGTCAAAACTACTCAGGCGGGCGCAAAGAATTCTCGCGGGGCAGCATTGGGCGTTGTTATTAAGAAAGGCGGTGTGGAACGCTTGGGCCCCACACGAAAGAACCAAAAAATACTAGACCCAAGGCAAGTGTCGGGCAAAGGAAAGAAGGTTATAGTGGGGATCATCGAACATGACGACGCTATACCTCTTCCTTCGAGGAGGAACATTTTTGGCAATTCGAGCGTCAGGGTGATGCTCGCGACGATAGGTCCGCGAAGGATGGACCTGTTTTGCTGAAGAGAACCTTGACTTTCCAATTGATCAGTGGTGGGGTGTTGGATCAGGTTCAATTCACGGGTGACCACGTGGCTCTAAATGAACAGCCCATCGAGGAAGTTTTGGCTGACGCGAGCCATGCTGTGATTGTTGTAAGAAAGTTCTTCCCTTAACGTTTTACATTCCTGTACCTGTTTGGCTATCTCTGAGGGTTTTTGATTAAGTACTCCTTCTTTGTGTAGGAGGTGCTTCCAAGGTTAAAGAACATGGATCGGCAAGTGAAGGCCTACGCGGAGAGCAAGATCAAGTACAAAAAGCAACTTAGGATTAACGATCCTACAACTCTGCAAAAACAATGCACTGAGCTACAGACCGAGTGTGGGTCTTTGCAGGCTTCCCTTACGGATAGAAACACTCACCTCGCCACCCTCGAGGAGAAGATGCAGACCATGGGTTATAAGCATAAAAAGGCCTAAGAGGAATGAACCCAGAAGGAGGAAGAGTATCAGCGGACCATCGCCGAGCCAGAGAAGAAGCTGAGTGAAGCCAACGCCTCCCTGAAGGAGATCCAGTTGCAGTATTCTGTCATCGAGGCAAGAACTGCTAGGGAAGAGGTCGCGAAGTTTGTGCATAAGAAAGCGTTTGACTTCCTTGCCAATTTACATTGCTTCGCTATGACGCAGTTATTCTACTGAAAAGGCATCGGTCAGCTGATAAAGCTAGGACTGGCTCCGTCCAACGCTCGTGAGTGCCCTAAACTGGATATGGAACTCGACGAGAACTTGGAGAAGATCCCGGGAATGAGTGGGAATATGACTGAAGAGAATATGATTGAGCCTCTCTACCAGGAGTTAGTTCATTCCATGCAGGCAAAATTTCTTGCTGAGAATCGTCCTCAAGAAGGCTGCATAACGCTCGACGGTGGGGACGCCTTGAATCCAACTCCATTGGCCATTGCTCCCCCAAAGCCAGAAGGTCCTGCTTCCCACGGTCAAACAGGTGCTTTCCATGCCTCGGATGTGAACGCTTCCAACCCCCATGCCTCTTAGATCCTCTTTTGCCATTGTTTTATTTTCTCGAACTTAGTAACCTTTGCTGCCTTATGAACTTCTTACTTACAGATTGTATTTTTTGGTCACCCAATCGCAACTTCTATCACTGCAACTTCTTAGATTTCTTTGTTTACTTGAATGAATGAATGTTCTTCTTTATGTGTTGATATCTGCTAAGTTGGATGCTCGAATATGCAAACTGTGTGGATTTCATTTATACTGTGATAGAATACCGTATCTAGCTTGTGAGGGCACGAGGGTATATCCGCACGGGGGTCACCCTGGTCAAAGGAGAGTAAGAAACCCAATCTTTGTAGTAACGCACTAGGTATAGAGAACCTTAGAGAGTAGGAGCAATTTAAGGGTTTTCATCCGTAGATGGCTTGAACTTAGAAGTTATTAAGAATTTTGCTAAGTGTTGTAACAAAAAAAATCCGTCAAAGGATTTCCAAGTATAGATCTGTTGAAGGATAAGAACTATCCGTCGAAGGATTCTGGTACAATGATCCATTGAGGATCACGAGTGCTGTCTTATACAATGCTCATACGTAAAATCTTCTGAGATTGCAAGCATTCCACGGTCAGGGTAAACGCTCGCCTTGCAAAGTTTCTAACAGGTAGGTGTTGTTCGCTCGTACCTGTATGACTTTGAAGGGCCCTCCTAGTTGGGGTCCAACTTACCCATGCGCTTAGAGACGTTAACTTTCTTGAGAACTAAGTCCCCTAGTTGGAAGGTTCTCTCCTTGACACACTTGTTGTACTGTGAGGTCACCGCTGCCTTATACTTGTGAATGCGAGCCCAAGCGGTATCACGCTTTTCATCGAGCAAGTCTAGTTCCAGCGCTCGATTGCTGTCGTTAGCAATAGGCTCAAAATAGGCTGCATGTGCAGACTCTTGAGCGAGCTCTGCAGGTATCATTGCCTCGGATCCGTACCTCAAGGCATATTGGGTAGGCCGATATGCCCAGGGGGCTCTCTGGAGTTCCTCAGCCCACTCTCCCTTCTTACTCTCGAGCATCATTTTGAGATGTTGGAGTATAGTCCTGTTTGTCACTTCAGCTTGACCGTTGGCTTGTGGGTGGCCCACAGAAGTGAAGCGTTGCTCGATTCCCAGCTCGAAGCACCAATCTCGAGTGTCTGCAGCGATGAACTGGGAGCCATTGTCCGAGATGAGTACCCTCGGGATACCGTAGCGACAGACGATGTTTTTCCAAATGAAGTATCTAACTGTCCAGAAGGTAATTTTGGCTACAGCTTCTCCCTCAGCCCATTTAGTGAAGTAATCTACTGCTATAATGGCAAACTTCCGCTGTCCGACCGCCATAGGGAAGGGTCCTACAATATCAATGCCCCATTAATCGAAGGGCCAAGATACATCGACAGGAATCGTCTGGGCTGCCGGGAGTTGAGGGATGTTCGCATGGAATTAACACTTGGGACATTTCTTGGAGTAATTGATGGCATCCTGCAAGACTGAGGGCCAGTAGAATCCACTCCTCAACACCTTTTTAGCTAAGATCCGTCCGCCAGAGTGATTTCCACAACTGCCACTATGTATGTGCTCTAATTCTTCCCTAGCTTGCGAGGGTCTCAGGTATCTCATTGGGGGACCCTGAAACGAGCATTTGAAGAGGCGTCCCTCGTCGTCTAGAGAGTACCTGGAGGCCTTTTTTCTTATCTTCCTTGCTTTCATCTTATCGCTCTGGATAGTTCCATCATGAAGGAATAATGTGATCGCATCGAGCCAGCATGGCTCAGATGGGTCAATCATGTTAACTCGTCTTAGCTGTTCGTCTTCCTCTATCAGTGGTCCCTCGATTCTGAGAAAAGTGACCGCCCGTTTGCAAGTCCCATCAATGGATGATACAAACTTTGAGAGGGCATCTGCGCGCTCGTTCTTCACTCGCGGGACCTATAGTAAGTGGAATTTCTTGAATTCAGCGATGATTTCTCTCGCTTTCGCCAAGTAATGGACCATGGTGGTTTCTCGAGCTTCATAAGTCTCTTCAATTTAACTTGGGATCAACTGGGAGTCCACATAAGCTGTTATCCTGCTGGCCCCATTTTTTCGAGCGATTGTGAGTCCTTGAATGAGTGTCTCGTACTCGGCTTCATTATTGGCAGCTTGGAAGGCCAGTTTAATTGCAAAGTCCATTTTTGTTTTATGGGGATCCCTGATGGTCACCCCGGCTTTCCCCTCCCCCTGTAAGGTTGAGGAATCATCAGTGTGCAACAACCATAAGCCCTCATTTGTGGGTGATGGGGAGTCCAACCCAAAGCGCTCTACTAAGAGATCCGCTACTGCTTGGGCTTGGATGGCTGTACGTGGCTCGAAGCTAATGTCAAACTGGCTCAATTCAATGGACCATTTAATTAGCCTTCCGGAGATATCAGTCTTGGCCAGGACTTGCTTGAGGGGTTGATCAGTAAGCACTGTAATAGAGTGTGCTTGAAAGTAGGGCCTCAACCGTCGAGATGCGTTGATGAGGGCAAAAGCAAACTTCTCAATTTCTGCGTAATGCTTCTCCACTCATTGTAAGGTTTTGCTCAAATAATACACAGGGAGGTGTTTTCGGTCGTGCACGGCAACGAGTACAGCTCTCGTGGCTTCCGAAAAAACTGAGAGATAGATGAACAAATGCTCTCCCTCTACCGATTTTGTCAAAAGAGGGGCTTCCTCGTATTCTAGGGTCCACTCAAAGTTTCGAGCATTGCGCAGGATCTTGAAAAAGGGCAGGTTCCTGTCAGTGGATCGAGAGATGAATCTATTGAGGGAGATTATCTTCCCTACTAACACTTGAACCTCTCTGACATTTCGAGGGGAAGGGATATCGAGGATAGGCCTTGATTTTCTCTGGATTGGCTTCAATCCCTCGTTGGCTGACCACATAACCAAGGAATTTACTGCCTCGAATCCCGAGCATACATTTTGAGGGGTTGAGTTTCATGCCATACTGTCGGAGGATGCCGAATGCTAGCCGGAGGTCATCCAAATGCGAACCTTGACGTTCGCTTTTCACAATCATATCGTCAACGTACACCTCTATGGGCTTCCCAATCTCAAGCTTGAACATCCTGTTCACGAGACGTTGGTAAGTTGCTCCAGCATTCTTGAGACCAAAGGGCATAACCAGGAAGCAGTAAACCCCTACATGTACTACGAACGAAGTTTTCGGGCGATCTTCTAGAGCCATGAATATCTGATAGTACCCTTGAAAAGCATCCATCATGCTCATGAGCTCGCAACCTGCAGTTGAGTCCACTAGTTGATTGATGCGAGGCAGAGGGTAGGGATCTTTGGGACATGCTTTATTTAAGTCCATGAAGTCGTTACACATATGCCATTTGTTCGCACTTTTAGGCACGAGAACGATGTTGCAAAGCCATTCTGGATACTAGATCTCTTCAATGTATTGAGCATTGAGGAGTTTATTGACTTCTTCTTCAATGACTTGCTTCCAGAACCCATGAACATCCCTCTTTTTCTATTTGATGGGTTTGAAGGCAGGATCAATGTTAAGCCTGTGGACGATGATGCTCGGATCAATGCCAGTGAAATCCGAGGCTTTCCAGGCAAAGACATCTAAGTTCTCTCGAAAGAAGTCAATCATCATGACCTGGGATGGTCCTTCGAGGTTCGAGCTTATTTGTGTTGTCTTCTCAGGGCTCCCAGGTTCCAATTCGATTGTGAGGAACTTCTCCATCGGTTCTATTCTTACTTTCGATCTTGGTGCCTCGAGCGATCTTTTCTTGCCCATGAGGCGGTTATCCACTTCTTCTGAGGGCTGATCCTCTTTAATGTCCGAGGATTCCTCAACGGCCCCTGGGGGCACATCGTGCACAGTAGCTTTAGACTTTCTGTTCTTGTTCTTCTTTTTGTAGAGTTTGGCTCGCTTGCGCTCGGGGCCGTCTTCGTCAAGCTCTGGGAAGTCGATGGTCTTTTTCATTGAACCTTGTTGGATGGTTGGCTTTGGCTTGTGGCTACGAAGTGAAAGGATATAGCATTCCCAAGCTTCTTTTACATTGCAGAGGACTTCTCCTATTCCCTCGGGAGTGGGGAACTTGATCTTTTGATGGTAAGTTGAGATCACTGCTTTAAAGTCCATGAGAGCTGGTCGCCCGATGATGATGTTGTAAGGTAGGTCAACTTCGACAACTGCATATAAAACATTCAGGGTTTTACACTGCGGGGTGCGACCAAAAGAGGTGGCCAAGCGTATTTATCGGCGAGGGACAAACTGGGAACCCCCAAAGCCAATGAAGGCTGTTCTGAGGGGTTCGATGAGGAGGTTTGTTAGGTTCATCTTTTGAAATGTGGAATACGGCAAAATATTGACAGAGCTTTCATTATCAATTAAGACCCTCTTTACATAATGGTTATGCACATCTAAACTAATCACCATGGGCTAGTCAGAGATTTCACTGATCCCATAGGGAGTTACAATATGTTTAAGGTCTTCGTCGGCGAAGCCCACGATGTCATTCTCATACGAGCGCTGGCTTGACTCCATAGAGTAGATGGATTGGATCCTTTGAGACTTCTGACCGTAACTACGTACGAAATGTCGGCGGGAAGCGTTAGAATCTCCTCCCAAGGATCCTCCAGTAATTATATGAATGATTGCATAAGGCTGGTTCTCAATCTCTCCAGCCTTCCTCTTCCCTCAGTCGCTCCCCTCAGGCTGACGGTGGGGAGGGCTCCTTAAGCACGACCTGCTCCTTCTTCCATCGCGAGCTTGCTCATTGCATCGCTCATCGAACCTCTCGAGGGCCCTCACAAATTCTTTGAGGTGTCCCCCAGCGATGAGTCACTGGATCTCCGTCTCCAATTGGATGGGGGTTAGCCAGTGCTCGCTCCCGACCTTGGTACATGTCCTCGAGGGTAAAATGAGAGTATGCAATCTCCCTCAACGCGAGCATAGTTTGTGGCTTCTGCTTTGCCACCTCTTCCACGAACTGTTTGCTCACATAGTTCTTCATATTAATGGACTGGAAGAGTATGTGCTGGATAAAGAGCATCGAGGGTTGCTCCACCAATAGGACTTCTTTGTTGAATGGTCCCATGAAGGGCCTGCGGGTTTCACCGGACCCTTACACTATATGGTAAAGCATGGTTGCATTAGGGGCAAGTGCCTTCAAGGAATTGAAGTGGCTGAGGAAGATATCCGTGAGGTCTCCGTACTCTCGGATTGATCGCGGAGGGAGTCTATTGTACTATTCTTAGGTCATACCTTCGAGCGATGTGACAAAAATCTTGGCCCAGTAGTGCAGGGGATGCTCGTAAATGTGCATCAAATGGGTGAAATGATTGAGATGTTCTGCTGGGTTGGTGGTTCCATCGTATCTGTTGATGGATGTTGGAATCTTCCCCATTCCCGCTTGAGTCATGAGTACTTCATCCACGAGAGGTGAGAGTTCCAAGAGCTGGTACTCCCCCTATCCTTATCATACTCCCTACGATCCTCGTGGTATTCTCTTCTCTCGTGCTGGGGCGGCCGCCGTGGCTCGCGCGCATCTCTGGCTCCGGACACCTCGCCCCCCTGATGGAAGACTTGGGACCGTGCTCGAGAGAGCTGCTGCACCATGTCCTGTAGGTTGTTGAGCTGATTTTGAATGTTGAGCAGCTGGGGGTTGATTTCATTCCTCGGTTATGTCCTCCTCGAGATCCTGGACTGGACCTCTTCATTCTCATTCTCTCCTCGAACCCTCTGAGGTTGAGCTTCGTTCAATGGAGGAGGCGGTGGAAGTTGTTGATCATCTCTCGAGGGTGCATCATTCCTCGGAGGAGGAGGCGGAAGAGGCAGTTGAGGCTGCTGAGCGTTTTGCCCCAAGATTTGGGCATTCTGCGCTGCCTCAAGTGGATGAGCTTGTAGTCCTCCAAGCGGTGGAGCCCCAGCATTTCTTGCTCCAATAAGGAAGTATGTTGTAGTGAAATGCTTTTAGGCATTTTGCGTGGCTTGTGCCTCGCACTAAGCCTAAATGGCTAACAGTTGTTGCTCGGTCATTTGAGGCATCTCCACAGCTTGGATCTCCCGTGGTAACGTCATCGGGAGATGAAGGGTCCATACGTGATAGGGCATACGTGATAGGGTTGTACCGTGGGGAGCATGTTAGGCACTATGTTGTTCATCACGCTCGGCATAAATCCCTAGCAGAATCCCTGCATCATCCCCTGGGGTATGAGCGTGAAGCCCTGGGCAGACACCATTTTGGAGGTAAAAGCCTCAGTGTTTGCGACTCTCATGGTCGCGTTGGCGATGGCGGCTGCACTTGTGGAGGCAAGTGGTGGCGGAATAAGCGGAATGGCGCCTTGATTGGCTATGGCTGTATGATTTGGCAAATCCACCATCAAATTCATGCCTCCGGCGGCAGTGGATGTTGCAGCAACGGTGGTTCCACCACCAGGAACCTCTTCGTTGAGTGGAAAAAGACATCTTGGTTGCCGATAGCCCCGGAACGCATGGTGACGGCCATATCAGGGATCGCACAAAGTATCAAAATCAGGAAAAACTCAGATACTTAGAACTGGAAACCCAAATTCGAAGGAGATAGGTGTTAGTATTCGACTAGCTTGCTGAGAAAAGAGATGGTGTGAGATGGTTTCCCACAGACAGCGCTAAGAATAATGGTATCGGAAATGGTAAAATGAGAAATCAACACCGAATCACTCTCTATTTGTGTGTGAAGGGGAAGACCATAACAGGCGTTGAGCCTCAGGAACTGGGTTCCCAAAGAGCGTGGATTCTACCAGATAGGGTAACACCTTAATGAAGAAGATGAAGATGTGAGAAACTTGAATGTGCAGCAATGGAGTTTCCAGTTCAGTGTGGGTTTTCTTGTATGTGAAGAAATGCTGTGTAGCGAGTAAGGATTGCTTGGAAAAGGAGTGCAAGGATCCTTCTATTTATAGTTTGAGGGTGGGGGTAGTTAGGTAAACTTAACTGTGTGGTCCAAAAATAGTGTTGCCCTAGACACGTGTCAAAACGTGAGGCTCGGAAAGCGACGTGTGTACGTCACCATCATTTTTTAGGCCGTTACACCCAGCTGTGGTGTCAGAGACAGTTAAGGAACAGTCCTCCAGAGCCATGAGAGACTCGCAGTAACGTCCGAGCATAGGGACGCTCGGGGATGATCCCTTGACATAGGGTGTCTGGAACGCTGAACCCTCGAGCGATAGAGGCTCGAGGGTTGTCTCATGAGGGTGAGTTTCTGGTGGGGGTAACCCCTATGAGAGATTAGTTGCGAGGGTTGGGTTGGACGAGAGCCACGAGCCTCAGATACCCGAGCGTTTCAATAAGTTTGTCCCCGGGTCATGAAAGGAGTCTTCTATGATCATGCCACGTGAACGGCGAGGATACGAGCGTATCTTGGGTCCATCAGTAGTGAGTTTGGTTCTTTGATCCCAGAGAGTGGTATCCGCCAGGGAGACCCTCTTTCCCCTTATTTGTTCTTGTTTTGTGCAGAAATACTTTCTATTATGTTACAGGATCAAGAGAATCGTGGTAATTTGGTGGGGGTTAAGGTGTACAACGATGCTCCGATGGTTTCTCACCTTCTGTTTGTGGATGACACTATGATTTGTGGTAGGGCATTGAGGGAGAACGTGGAATGTGTGAAGAGGGTGTTGGAAAGCTATAGTAGAATCTCGGGCCAGATTATTAATAGCAAGAAGTCTTCGATGTTCTTTAGTCCGAACGTGGAGTGAAGCAAGCAATTGGAATTGACTCAAGTGCTAGGAGTTAGAAGAGTGGACAAATTGGACCTTTATTTAGGAATGTCGTCAGTAGTTGGGAGGTCGAAAAGAGAGGTGTTTGCAAACATTTGAGTCGTATCAAGCGTCGTAGCTTGGGTTTCTCGGAGAGGTTTTTATCCAAAGTCGGGAAAGAAATCTTGATTAAAGCAGTGTTATAAGCAATTCCTGCTTTTACTATGAATTATTTTCTAATGCCCGATGGAGTAATTCATGATATTGATTCGGCTATTTCTCATTTTGGTGGAGCAATGGTGGGAAAAACAGTTTGCATTGGATTTCTTAGGCGAAGGCGTGCACTAGTAAGTTCCGGGGAGGCTTGGGCTTTAGACGTTTTAAGCTTTTTAATTTGGCTATGTTAGCCAAACAATTATGGAGGTTTGTTCACTTTCTGGAAAGCCTGGAAGCGAGGGTTTTCAAAGCAAAATATTTTCCAAATAATGAAGTTTGGGAAGCATCTCTCGGAAGAAGCCCGTCTTTTGCTTGGCGTAGCCTGTGGGAAGTAAGGAAGTTGGTGGCCCAGGGGTCTAGATGGCGAGTGGGAAATGGTAGAAGTATCCATATATGGCGGGACAGATGGGTTCTAGTGATCCCAGAATTTTGCCCAAAGTATACGGAAGATGCATCCCTTCACCCAGAGTGGGTTGTGGATCTTATGGTGCCGGGGGTCCAAAAATGGGATGAGATGCTTATTAGGGATGTGTTTGAGAAGGGAGATGCCGATGCTATCCTGAGTATTCCCTTGAGTACGATCCCGAGATAAGATACGGTGGTTTAGCACTATAACATTAACGGTGCCTTGTCGGTGAAATGTGCATGCAGATTAGCGGTTGATTTGGAGGATGGGGGGACTGGAGTGGATCAGCAGATCGGGGAACATAGAATATGGAAAGTGATATGGAGGATAAGGGCCCAACCGAAGGTGAATAACTTCTTATGAGATGTGCCTGGGAAATTCTCCCAATTGGTGAGACTCTTAAGTATTGCAACATTGTTGTTGATTGTCCATGCATCCACTGTGGGAATGATTTGGAGACCATCAAACATGCTCTGTTCTCTTGCCCTTTTGCTAGGCAGATTTGTGTATTATCAATACTGCCACAGAGAGGTTACGTGATTGGTGATGGCGATGTTAGGGGGAGTTGGCGCTGGTGTTTGAGTCGTTGGATGAGGAAGAAGGGAAACGCTTTACTACGATATTATGTGCCATTTGGAGAAGTCGAAACCGGAAGAGGGTTGATGGGATAGAATATCAGCCTCATGAGATTATCACTTTTGCTGATCAAACTATCCCAGGAGTTCAAACAATTGATAAAGAATGTGTAGGGGGTATGGAGGTCTCGACGCAGCACAGTTGGCAGGTACCGGAGGAAGGTTGGGTAAAAATTAATTTCGACGGGGCTGTTTCAAGGAGCAGCGTGCGGTTGGAATTGGTGTTGTTGCACGTAACGCCGAAGGTCAAGTTATCGGTTGGGAGACGGATCCTCGTAGGCACATATGGGATCCGGGAGTGGTGGAGTCTTTGGCCGCTCTTTCCGCTGCAACTATGGCTGGAGACTTTGGATGGAGAAGAGTTGTTATAGAAGGTGATTGTTTAAACATAATCAACCAGTTACAACCGAAAGAAGGTGGTCTCTCGATACTGGGAAACATTCTTGAAGATGTGCTACAGATCTGCAATTCCTTTGATGACGTCCGCTTCAATTTTGTTCTTCGTGGGGCTAATAAAGTAGCCCACACTTTAGCTAGGAATGCGGCTTCAGCTTGCATAGGTTCTATTGATTTTCCTGCTTATGTTTCGTCGTATGTTGATGCTAATTTGGGTTAATTAGCCGCTGTGGCTGATCCTCAAAAAATACCAAATCTTCGATTTTGAGGTAACCAAAAATACTCCTACGGTTTTAGATATTTCATATCAATCGATTGTTTCAAATATTTGGATTCTAAATTTACGGATACATGACTTTGATGCCAACAATAAAAATTAATTCAAAAGTTAGAATCACATAATCAATATAAAATATCTAATAAATCCAAGAATTCCTGAATAAGAATAATTAATTAGCCGAAGAATTAGAATTAATTAATTCTGACATCTTTGACAATCTTATAGGTGATATTGAATTGGATACTCTAAAAAGATTTTATTCTCTTTCTCAAACCGACACTAAACAATCTTATGAGCCGGGTGTGGGTCTCAATTCCTACACCCACCTTTTTTATTTTTTATTTCCTTATTATAAGCACAACCAAGCATAATCATAATATGCTCTTTCCATTGCTTGAAGTTAGAACCGTTAAGCTCAGAGATGTTGTTCAAGTTGGCAGATATAGAGGACACTATAAAAGAAAATAATATGCTCACAATTAATTAAACATCGAAAC
>JBBMKE010400806.1:0-12519 GCA_037834125.1 Lippia alba | reverse complement strand
AACAAATTAATCATAAATTTTATCTAAATAATTTATTCTAGAAAAGAAAAATCAAAATTAAATATAAGTTAATATTACCTGATTTTATTGGATAAGTTGAGACACCATCAACTTCTTTTTCCCATTCCCATAAGATATTGAAGATTAGTAAACAAAGATTAGCAAAATAAGAGTTTTAACTTGAAGACTGAAATTTGAAGAAAAAGGAAGAACAGATAGGAAGAAGACTTATGTAAAGAAAGAGATAGAGAAAATTAACTTGAGAATTTTTAATATTAAAAGAAGATTAAAAGACTTTTTCGTAAAAATAAAAATGCATATGGATTGAGAAAAAGAACCGATATTGCTATTATGATTACTGATTAATGAGTTGTAATTTTAGTTTTTTTCTTTTTTCTTAAGGGGGAAGGGGCGGCAAATTTATAAATTTAGCGGGAAATATATGCGGGAAAGTAAGTGGGAAAATTTTGGACGAAATTATCTCAAAGAAAAAATGCAGGAAAATAAGTGGGAAATTTTTGGGTGAAATTATCTTCAAAGAAAAACGTCAAAAAGGATATTACAGTAAAAATATCTCTCTAGAAAAAGTTGGCTATTTAGCGGCTACTTTTAGACCAGATTATTATCTCAACTCTTTTCCATCCTAAACCTGGGGCTCCAAGAAAAGAACAGATTTCTTTTCTATTAAAGTAAAGACTAGATTATAGGTTTTTATTTTATCAAACCCATTTATTCTAGACAAGTAAACTCGCTCTAAAACTATATTCACTGGTCACTACTTCAAACCCTAAAAATTAGAGACCGGATCTCCATCTATATTTTCTACTCCATCTCCTGATTCATCCATAAATACACGCCAACTACATGTTTATTTTGTTGGTTGAGATTAGATGAGATATATGAGTAATGAGATGAATGGTGGGATGTGATGGTGGAATAATTACCTTTTTATCCAATATCATCATGTCATCAATCCCGAACTCGTAGAAATATTAGTAAACTAATGCGCCATAATTCCAGCTATGGCCCAATCTGCAATAGCGGCCCAAGAGGCCCGCTAGGAGTGAATCCGAAGCCCAGCCTAGGTGATAGCCTAAAGACCGCTTATGAAGGCTTCAACCCATGATGAAGTGGCAGGAAGGAGGAATTCGCATTCCAATCAGGAAGCACCCGGATACCTTGAGGGTCACGGACCGAGAACCAGCCATGTCTGACCCGATAGAGTCAGCACCCCCATGGAGTCCTCCAAAGTCTGATGTGATCCTATCTAGTTAGAGGGAGTCCAGGCGGTTGAAGAGAACCTGGAAAGAGGAGTTTGCATGTGAAAAGGAGTTAGTCTTCTTCTTCCTTTTTTCTCTCCAAAAAAAAAAAAAAAAACCTAACCACCCTTACCTAAAAATAGGGAAATACTTAGATATATATACAGGGAGGACTCTGTTGAGAAGGGATCCATTGATCTACAGAAAAAGCACACAGAACTTAAATATTTCTTTTCGTTTTTTTGGGTGTAATTCTTTGTACGCAATAATCAATAGCATCATATGTTTCTTCATTCATTTTCATTTCATTTGACTTCTTTAATCCATAGTTCCGTTTAATTTATTTAAATTTAGTGTTGCAACTTTTTTGGTACGCATCAAGTAGGATTACTAATCTAATCCTCCTTCGTCATACGAAGCAAGTGTATTGAGATTAAAAAAGATAAACAATTGTATTATAAAAAAATAAAAAATAAAAAATTTCTCTTTCCAAATATCAACCGATCACCAATACATTAGCAGAAAATAAAGTAGGAAAATATAGCTATGGAATAAAAATCATTTGAAAATAGTTGCTCAAATGAAAAAATAAAAAAATAAAATTCAAATATCTTTTATGAACTTCTTATCTTACTATTTGAATCTCCCGCTCTATTTGTACGTTTCATCTACTATATCAGGTGAAACAAAGATGAAATACACAATCAAAACAAGAAATTCCAATGCGCTTTTTCTTAGATTGTTAAATATTATACAAACCCATGTTTATTTCAAAAAAATCCAGTTCGGATCTGTCTTACCCTATAAATGAAGCTCTCCCAACCCGTTTTTAAACTAAAAAACACCTATTTTTAAGATTTAATTCAATTTCTCATATAAGTTCAAGTTAAGAATTTCAAATTTGAGTTCAATCTCAATCGAACTTGTTCCAAAAACCACTGACCGAGACAAACGGAGATATGTGGCGGTTTCGAATCCCTTAAATTTTGATTATTTTTTATATTTATATATATATATATAACAATATTTATAATTTTCTCTCCTTATTTTAAAATTTTAAATATTATAATTTTTAATCCTATATTGTAAATTTTAATCCTGTCCCAATTGAAAACACATCACGCGGTGATTATATAAACATTAGACATTGGTAAGCCCAATGGAGAATGTCAGAAATGGGAAGAAGGGCACCATAACATGCTTCCTCAGTGCACCCAACTAAGAATTTCAAAGCATCGTGCAATGTGTAAAAGAGAAGAGAGGAATGAATTGGGAACACCAAAATATTTCAAATTCGTACATTGGAATAATGAGTTTGTCCACTGCCTAACATGATGCCCACACTTTTATTATATTTTCTTCATTCTTCTTGGACTAACGGGGTAATTTCAAAAAAATCCCCTCTACTGTTCATATTTTTATTTTACTCCCCAATAAATTATACTACATTATATGATATAGATACTACATTATGCCATATTTATACTACATTATGCCATATTTATACTACATTCTATGAAAATTATACTACATACTACAAGTGTTAGAATATATTCATAACACTTGTGGATACACTCTATTGCTGAAATTATACGACATTATATGATATAGATACTACATTATGTCATATTTATACTACATTACGTGAAAATTATACTTGGGGAGTAAAGTAAAATTATGATGTCCAATTGGAGAGTTAAGTAAAAATGAGGTTCCAATTGGGAATTTTTCTGTAATTACCCGTTGTTGTGCCAAACCCATGTGTTACTCAAAATACACAGAAAAAACTCTATATTATAAATTAGCATTTAAAAGACCCTGTTTTATTAATTTTTTTACTTGTAAAGCTCCAACATCATTAGTTGCATCTCACGTGATAAATTTGTGAATTTAATCTCACTTTTCAGTGTGAAATATCAATTATATCATGATTCTTTCATTTTGAAATATCAATTATTTATACCCTGGTTCTCACCATGAAGAACCTCGATTTGCCATTTTTTAAAGAAGGCGATGGCGTACCCAACCATGTTGGGATTTTACGAGCAAACAATTGATAACATAAGGTCTTTTGAATAATAATTTATAAAATAAAGTTTTTCTTTTTCATTTTAACCGACGCATGGGGTTAGGGACAAAAAAAAACTTTTCATTGTTGTCCATTATAGAATTTTAAAAACATAGTCTCTCATGCACATCACAAAAAGCGCATAAAAGCATCAGTAATTCATTTTCTCATGCTTTGATACCACTAGAAATTTAAATTTATAAAGCGAAATAGATAAATTTTTAAATATACCTTAAACTTTTCGGATCGTTTGACATGATTTACTTTTTTAATTCTTCACATGCCAAGCGCTCCAAGTATGCGCAGAGTAAACAGACTTATATGTAACGGGTAAAATGCTCGATATTTGAATGTGGGTAAATTGAAAATTCACAATCTTTCTCTCAAAGTTACACTTTTTTTTCTCACGAGGATCCTTTCCTTTTAAATAACTTCATTTCCAAATTCAAACTCTCCCATCACCAATTACCAATCTACTTAATATGGGTTTCAGGTCAGACTCATAGGCGACCATTTTTATTTCCAACACCATTAAACAAACCTACATACTTATAAAATTTATCATCTATAAAATAAATATGGCTGGATTTGATTCCCAGCAACTCTGAAGCATGCTCAAAACATATCAAAGTATTTTGACCCACAAAAATAGCTTTATCACCCAATTTTGCAATCTCCACGTACCCACTATTGATCAAATTCAATTCAAATGCATGACAACTCCATATCTCCAACCTTCCTATTCCATTTTCTCACTGGTAGATCTTTCAGTACATCCTCATGAAAACTAACGACTCCATATCTCCAACCTTTCCATTCCGTTTTCTCATCCAGTACATCCTCTAGTAGATCTTCTGGTACGTTCTCTCTTTCTTCCTCGTCTTGCACATCTACTTCTTGTGATTGACTAGGTGCCATCCCTTGAAAACCTTCCCCTCCCTCTTCTTCACAATAACGTTGTCTAACTACAAATAGCAATCCAAGCATTGATCCCACAATATATGGGGTGTCAGTGCACTAAGTTAATACTGTGGAGTTTACCTTCCCATTCAAGCGAGGAACCATGGATCCTTCATGATCGTTTTTGAAAGCCAAACCTTCACCATCAACTGTGACCACATAAAATTGATCCTCATAACAAGTCCAGTTCTGTATAGTGTAGCCCCAGTCCAAGACCAAAATCCAATAATTTTGCACCCAGGTCTCCAACAGTAAACATAGTCGCCAGTTGCATGAAGAGGCATCACCGTAAAATCTGATGATTCTGACGGGTTGCCCCGCAGCCACTTCTATACTTTGATTTCATTACGTATATGAAAATTGTTCGAAATACCAATTGCTCTTCTTCAAAAACCAAAACCTATTTAAAATATCAGTTTACACCCTCTAGGTGTCAATATATACATCATTTGGTTTTTACTATATATTATCAAGAAACTCATATATGAATTAGTGAATAAACATAAATGTTTATATAAATGAAAATCCAATGAACTACTTAGTAAATAATATGATGACGACCGAAAGAGTAGAATCAATTGTTGCGATCCAGTGTCGAGTTGGTATTGACACAACAAACTGATGAGGTTGGTTAGTTCTCAACCAATTAAAAGAGCAATTGTAGTGTACTATACTTGTCATTTGATTGGTCACTCTCACTAACTTTTTTACCAATCAAGCGGTAAGGATAAAACACTCACCCCTTCGTTACACCGATTTACCACTGTCAGGCTCGAAGTAGAATTACCCGTCACTCCACAAGTTACATTTAATACACCTTGAGTATGTATCAAAATATGCACAAATTCACCATTATTAAATTCAGCAAATACATTATACTAGTTATATTACATCCACCACTAATTTAATTTTAATTATTTTTCTAAGTATCACTTTATTCGATTTATGCATTTATTTATTAAAAATTTAATAGTTATCTTACAAAGAGCTATATATAGCCACTTCAAAATTAAAACATCACAATTTTCATATTTTTAATTGATTTGTTAGGTATTATAGAGAAATTCCTAAAGTTTCAAGTTTGTTTCGCTTTAATTCCTAAATTTTTAAAATTAACAAATAAGTCCTTAATATTACTAACTAATCTCAAAATAGTCCCTTAATGACTTTTCAGTAAGAATGTGATCAAAAAATAAAAAATAAAAATAAATATACGTCAGATATGTGATTAGCAATGATATTCTCTTCTTGTTCCTTTAAGGTTACTTCCTTCAATACCAATTACAAGTATTTTTTCCAATCACATTTTTCACTGAAAAAAGTGTTGAGAGATTATTTAAAACAGATTAATAATATTAGGGACTTATCTGTTACTTTTGAAATTTTTAGAACTAAAATTGTACAAACTCAAAAATTTAGAAACTAAATATTACATTTACTTTAAATTTTAAAATATATGAATGGAAAGTGGAAACAGGACATCAATTTGAAGAACGAATTGAAAAGGTTGGTAGAAATTTCCCTTTCATTTACCGTGGAAGCAAGATATAAATATCATAAAGAATAGGGTGATATCATGGAGCTGCAATATGTCGTTGGAGTAGAAGAGTTTCTGGCAATAAAAACAAGAGAACAAATCAAATTCCAAGAGCCTATGTGACGATACCATCCAGATTTCATCTTTTTTTTGTCACGCTTCCGTATTATTATGATAGTAATAATGAACATTGAAGAAGATGGAAAACCGTTTCAGAGTAAGCGGAAGAACACAAGCAGATCTGGGGTTTTCAGTAAACAAAATTTTCAGAAAATGTAAAGTGAGCCTGTAAAAGTCCGGGTACAAAGTATAAATACAAAGCCACACGTCTAACGGCTACTTGACACACGCGTAACCCTAACACAACAAACATAAGCAAAATACGACTTTGCTTGTACATAATAAATACAAGAAAAACGTGAAAAGGAATAAAGAAAAAAACGTATTCAACACCCGCTTTCAAGTTGGAGTTTTGTTGAAAAGGAAGCCTCTTGCAACAAATTTTGCGAAATAAGGGACCTCCCAAGGACTTTGTAAAGACATGTGTTGGGTCGTAGGCACATGTTTGAGGTCAACAAAACCCTTCTTGTATTGATTGCGAACCACATGGCAATCAATGTCCTGGTGCTTGGTACGCTCATGGAATATAGGTTCCAGTAATATGTATAGCCGCCTTGTTGTCACACAGAAGTGGGATTGACAAGGAGATAGGAATCTGAAGATCTTGAAGTAAATAGCTTAACCATTGCAATTCTACTATAGTGGCTCCCAAGCTTCCATCTCATCCTCACAAGAAGATTTGCTCACAGTGGATTGCTTCTTGGATTTTCAGGAAACCAATGAACCACCTAGCAAAATACAGAAACCAATCAGCGACATATGAGTTTGAGTACAAGTTGCTCAATACATCACTGTATGCAGTAAGCTGAAAAGAGGCAGTTGCTAGAAAAAATAAACCAGTAGTCCTAGTGTCTGCCAAGTAAATGCAGCACATGCGTTGCAGCTTCCCAATGACCCTGTATGGGATTAGAGTCATTAGACACATATTGACTCAATTGTTGAATAGAAAAACTTAAATCAAGAAGTGTTAAATTAAGATAAAGCAACCGTCCAATCAACACCTGTATTGAGTAGGATCAGAGTAAGGAATTTCTGCAACTTGATAAAGTTTATGACTGCTAGAAGAGGGAGTAGAAGCAGTCTTAAGATTACGCATCCCAGCATCTTGAAACATCGATTTGGCCCGGTAAAGAGTCTCAAAAAGAAGAGAAATTATTAATATTAAGTGATGTGCCGTAATTCTAGTTGTGGCCCAATCCACGAATCGCGGCCCAATTATGGTGGTAGCCCAAGAATTGTATAAGAAAAGCTCGTCTATGGTAACATAGCAAGAAAGAAGAATATATGTCTCGGCCAAGAAATACTCAAGCAGCTGACGGATCATCGGACCCGCCAAGCTCGACCCGGTAAGGATGAAATCTCTATAGAATTTATCACGATTAGTTGGAATCTTATTTAGTTGTGGCAGAAGTACGGATATAACGTGGAAAGGAGAAATCCTTAGCAGATAAACAACCTAGTCCCACTTTTGTCTCTTTAGGAGTTTCTAACCGTTTTTAGCTACAAATAAGGATTTGTTTAACTATAAGAAGGAGAATAAGCTTTTGTACGAGGATGATCAGAATCAAGAAAAAAACATACAAAACTCTTGTATTCTCAGTTCATAATTTTTGTAGAACATCTCTCTCAGTGCTAAGAAATAATATCGTACATTATTCCTCTCATTTTCACTCTTATTATTGCTTTCAATCTATAGTTTTACCATAATTTCATATATTTGGTGTTGTCACTTTTTTGGTGTACATCATTAAGAATCCAGAAGTTTTTCACGCCGTGTTGTCCAGTCCTTTGTACTGTTCTTCCACGGTTCACATCCCAGGGGACATTTCCGATCCACAAACCATTTCCAGCTTAACGGAATTAAACCATTTATTGGTGAATATGCGCTTTGATTTTTTGAATAATGTGATCCAAGGGAACTACATACGATCCCTACAGCAACAAATAAACAAGACTCCTGCGGAATTGCTCAAGGAGAAACTCCAGTTTTTGACAAATGAGCAGTACACCCTTCTTTATCAGTTCTACCATTGGAATATCTAAATATATTTATGCCCAAAAAATATTTGGCATGAACCAGATCTTTGATAGTAAATTGATTGTGTAAAAATCTTTTAACATCCAAAATGACATTGTCATCAGACCCAGTAATCAAAACATCATCTACATATACTAAAAGTATAAAACAGGAATCCTTAGACAATGTAAAAAGACAATGATCATGTGTAGATTGCACAAAGCTAGAGGTAAGAAGCTTATTAGTAAATTTCAGATTTCAATTTTGGAAGCTTGCTTTAAAGAGTTTACAAACTTGGCCTGACCCAACCTTCGTATAACCTTTAGGAGGCAATAAGTATACATCTTTATCAAGATGTCCATGTAAGAAGGCATTTTTTATATCCAATTGATACAAACCCCAACACTTAATAGTAGCAATGGCCAAGAAAACTCTAACAGTAACAAGTTTGGCCACAAGAGAAAAACTATGTAATCAATGCAAGAGAAAAACTATGTAATCAATGCCAAAGGTTTGGTTAAAGCCTTTCGCAAGCTTTATACCTTTCTACAGACCCATCAGAGTTATATATAGTTTTAAACACCCATTTGGAACCTGTAACCTTTTTTTCAGGAGGTAAATCAGAGATAACACAGGTTTTATTAACATCAAGAGCTTCTAGCTCCCTATTCATAGCCTCTACCCATTTAGGATATGTGGCAGCCTGTTTATAAGTGATAGGCTCTGGAATGGGAGCTATTTTATTCATAAAAGCATTATAAACAGCAGCAAAAGGTAAATTATCTGTTTATAAGTGATAGGCTCTGATACCATGAAGAAGATGGAAAATTGTTTCAAAGTAAGTGGAAGAACACAAGCAGATCTAGGGTTTTCAATAAACAAAATTTGTAGAAAATGTAAAGTGAGTCTATACAAGTCCAGGTACAAAGTATAAATTCAAAGCCACCCATCTAACGGCTATTTGACACCCGTGTAACCCTAACGCAACAAACATAAGCAAAATACGACTTTGCTTGTACATAGTAAATACAAGAAAAACGTGAAAAGGAATAAAGAAAAAAACGTAGTCAACAAACATGAACCCAATATTATTGATGCGTTTGTTGATGTGCATTCTGTTGAAAGGGGTCTTTGGAAACCTGTGGAAAGTTGACCTTGTGATCATGTTGTTCCTGATCTTGCATTTGGGGCTTATGTGAATGGAGCTATTCATTGGTTGGCTAGCAGTAGAGAATCGGGTTATATCATGTCATAGCTGCATTTGATTTTGCAGACGAGGTGTTTGATGAAATTTCGGCTCCAAGTGGTGTTTGATGTGGAGAAATTTGTGTTTAACATACTTGTGGCTCTTGGGGAATGTCTCTATCTGTATGACGATACTCAAAACAATGAGTTTTGGATCATGAAGGATTATGGTGTGAGAGAATCTTGGATCAAATTCGGGATTGATGCTGATTACAAGTGGGATATAGTTAAGCCCTTGTGTTTTCTTGACAATGATGAAATTTTATTTGACGGAAGGGGAAACTTTGGTGGTTTACAATGTCAAAGATGGTAGTTTGAGGGACATGGTTGCTGATGGAGTTTTGGCTAGTTTTACATATGGATGTACCTTTGCTGAGAGCCTCATTTCACCTGATTTCGTAGTTCATAAGGGAAAGTGCTGGTAAACGCCGATATATCTTGAGGTTTAATGTGATTGCGAAAATATCCCATAAAGTTTGAGATATTACAAACACTTCGCAGTACACACTCTAATTCAAGTTGTAGTCATAAATTTAAGTTCAATCAATGATCAGTAAGTGTCTACTCCAAAATAAAGTAAAGGAGGAAGTTTTAGTAACTTTTCAAACTTAAAGGAAGTTAGTGTAATTATACGAAAACTAATTATCCCTAAAATCCCATCTATAATAATTATGCTTTATTTTTGTGGATGAATAAATGTTATATAATTATGCTTTGTTATGATGAATGAAATGTTCTTGGTGTTTGAGTTGTGTCTGTCAATGTGTGTTCTGTGGCAATAATAAGTTAAATATTGAAAGGCAGTGGCGATAAGCAGCAATGTGGAAATCTAATGCCTCGGAGTATGCATGCACAATAGAGTGAGAAACAAGGGATCCTTCATCATCATTTTTGAAAACCAAAACTTCACCTTCAAACGAGACCGCATAAAATTGATCCTCATAACAAATTATGTTTTTTATAGTGATGGGGGACCAATCCACAACCAAAATCCAATATTTGTACCCAGGTCTCCAACAGTAAACATAGTCTCACAATTCATGAACGGCCATCACTGTAAAACCTGATGATCCTGATGAGTTGCCACGCAATGCCACTCTCAAAAAAATTAAAACTCGGACAAACTTCTTTACCTTTGTAGCCACCCTCGACAGAGGTACGAGAAGGAAGCTCAATCTGCTTGCGCGAAATTGGATGGACTAAATTCATCTCACCACCAAATCTCGTTACTGCAAAGACCCACCGGTAGTTCAATCCGATGCACATTTTATCATGCAATTCAGGGAGATAAAGATTGTTTGCTAATATATCTTCTTTGAGAGACTGTAAATTTGGCGATGGTATTTATTCTCTGGATTCTCTTGGAGCATAAGGCCATAAGCCATGGTATTTGAGGGGGTAAGTACTTCTTATTATCGACGGCAACAATCCTCCATGATTTGCAAACCGAACCAAAAACCACAAAATCTTCTATCTGCTTAATCCTTTTCAAGATCATAGCAAGAATGTCATAGTGAAGCCCCTCCCAATCTGCCAATCACACATGCATGTTACTTCAAGAACATACACACATGTTAATTCAACTTCCTAACTCACAGTTAGAACTTAGAATTGATGAGACAACTACAGATTTAATTTAAAAAAACTCCAGGGTGAGGACCACCAATCATATCGTAATAATCGTAATAATCATATATTACAGAATACATAATAGTTTAAAGTCAACTTTCTTGAGAAAGAGTTAAAAAAATTTAGTTTGATATCAAATATAATTTAGTGTATTATCAAATATAGTTTAGAGTGTATGCGTTTTAGTATATCCACTTATCCTAATTCCTAATTTTAGTACAAAAAAATTTTTGGTGAAAATAACTCTAAAAGTTTGTAATTTCATGCACTATTTGACTCGAATACATATGATCAGCCGGTAAATCTACCCGAAGTTTGTAAAACCCACTTCGTGGCAAATTCTCCAACTGACACGTGGCGATCGAGTGGATTTTCCGACGAGTCATATGTATTTAGGTCAAATAATGCATGAAGTTGGAATTTTAGAGTTATGCTTAGTTTCTTCACTAAAAAATTTTTTGTATCAAAATTACGAATTAAGGTGAGTTGGTATATCAAAAATTATAATTTTCTCGTAAATATAGAGAGAGATACCAGGTTCAGACGGAGGCGGAGACGGGCGGCTAGGACAATCTGGAAGGCAAGCTATCATCAGGCGCGGCTGATAGTGGCGGTGGCTAGCAAAGACGACTTATATTAGCGGCAAACCCATATATGTTTGTGATCAACAGGGATTTGGTTAAACCCACACATAATCCTAACCCGAATGGATACGAATAGTTTCAGATCATGTTATACATTATTAAATTCTATATTTTACTAAAATTAACTCATTTTTACTTTAAATATTGTACTAAACAAGAACTATGTAAGATGGCAATTTAAAAGAAAAAAGTTAGAATGATTTAGAGTAAATCAACACAATAGAAGATTATTAGTGTGAGTTCCCCCCCCCCCCCCAAGTTTCTTTTCAGATATCAAGAAGGTCCATAACCAATGATATTTTTCCAATAATTTAGAAAGTCAAGAAGTTTTATAATTAAGGGATAACTATTTGTAGCCTTCTAAATTATTGTATTTTTTTGAATTTGCAACCCGAATTATAAAGTGTCTAAATTTACAATCACAACTATTGTTTTCTAACAAATACAATCTGATTTAATTTATTGCGTAATACGTATATGGAATTTCTTTCACATGTCATACAATAAGTGGAATCAAGTTACACATTGTCACAGAACAATAATTGAGGTCGTAAACTTATATATTTTATAATTCGGGTTGCAAACTCCGAAAAAACGTAATAGTTCAGAATGGTCAAAATTTTTATTCCCATAATTAATATCAATCAAACCATTAGCAATGAACAGATTGATCACGAATTCGAATCTAGTTAAAAGTAATTGGGAACAAACAATAATTTAAGAAAAAAATTTAATGGTGGTTGGCCTAGTAATTAAGGGTTTTTTCTCTGAAACAATGACTATGGGCCGAAGCCCTAATCTAACTATGGAGGATGTGTGTTTTTTTCTGAAAATACATTCGAACTAATATTTCTATTAATAAAATATAAATAATCAAATTCAGAATTTCATTAAATTAGGTTCAAACACCAAATATAATAGGTACATGATCACCGAGAAGAATATTCATATATATTTAGTTTTTACTATATATTATCAAGAAACTCGAGTATATAAATAAGCGAATAAGCATAAAAATGAAAATTTAATGAACTACTTAG
>JBBMKE010400780.1:0-12521 GCA_037834125.1 Lippia alba | reverse complement strand
TTCGGTTCAAGCAACACCCAACTAAAGCAGCATATTCACATTCCATCAACACCCAACAATTTTCGAGTACAATAATTACCTAACACCGTATCTAATATGAGATATTTCGTATTCGATCAACGCTGGGGAAAAAGGCAACAAGATTGGGGGAAAATACCTTTAGGCTTACGTGATCGTCGTCCTCGTCGGCGTTTGGCACTCGACATTTAACACTCGTCGGCGGCAAAAACCCTAGTTACTGAAACTCACTTCTCCGGCCGTTTCAAACAAATTGCAGGCGGCAGCGAAACACCTTACTACTAAAATATCACCCCTTGTTACTGAAACCACTTCTTCGGCCGGAGTTAGTTCTCTCCGTTGTCGGAAATCGCTGACCCCCTTTACAGAACCCACCATCGTCACCTGCTGTTTGCTTGTTGGAATGAGTGTGATGGGTTTGGGAGGGGAACTCATAGCCTTGAAGGGGCAAGATTGTAAAATCACGCGACTCAGGGAGTTAAATAAAATTGACAAATTGGATTGGGGAGTTAGTAGGCACCGAAATTGAATGGGGGAGTGAAGTAAAAATGGTGATGTGGTGGGGGGATTTAATTGCTATTTCCCGTAATATGAAATCAATTTTCGATTAAATTTAGGGTGATTTAATAGATTTTGGGACTTAAATCTTTCATTTTATCCCTATCTTAAATTTAGAATAACCTTGATATAAAAAAAATTACCCATTAAGATAGTAATAAAATGAGAAATTCAAATCTTAGAATTTATGACGTACCCCTAATTTAACGGAAAAATTGATCTGGTATAATTTATAGTTTTCAGAAGAGACTAAAATATAATAAAATTGATAAATAGGGTTCTAATTAGGGGTAGTTTGAAATAACTCCCAATCATATTGGAATATTTTTACTTTATTCCCCATAAAATTATACAATATAATAGAATATAAATACGGCATTAGAACGTTGCAGTACTACATTTAGTACAAATTATACAACATATTTTGAGAGTTATTTTAAGTATGACATTTTGTCAAAATAGAAAATTAAGTAAAAATATGATGCCCAAATGAGAATTTATCCCACATTACGTTCTAATGGCAATAATTAAAGCTCTCTCCCCCCCCCCCTCTCTCTCTCTCTATATATATATATATATATGAGTTTTCGCCACCAAATTGAATGAAAGACTAATCTTTCAAAATATTAAAGACATTTTTTTCACGAGAACCTCTCTTGGAGTAGTTTTTTTATCTCCATAAGGTTTGGATCTCTTTCAACATCATTTTTACATTTATAAAATTTAAATTCGAAACCTTACTTAATTGAACTCAAATTTTTATTCACTTCAACCAAGTATATATATACTATAGTAATAAAATAGTTAGTTGAAATTAATTCTTGTAAGATGAAGATAGAACAACAGAAGAGGAGAGATTCGGATATATCGCTTCACCTAATTTCCATTGATAAGTGCAATATTTTAGTTCCACATCTTGTCCTATATAATGGACGTATTCCACTATATCCTTAAATGCAACTTGGCATTATTAAATACTACCTTGGGTCCCCATCCCCAACTCTACAATTATCCACCAATATTTTCATATATTTACACACATTGTGAATCTTATTTTAATTAATTTTGTCTTATTGTATAATTTAATATAATTGTTTGTTCAGCTTAAACAAGCATTCACGATTTTTGGGATTTTCACTTTGTATATCAACTCTCACATGGTCTAATATTGGATTAGGTTAGTTGATGTTTGGATGAAAACTCCATAAATACAGAATTAACACGTTTAGGATAGATGATTTACTGGTGAGTATTTGTAACCGTGAACGAACTAGTTACGGCTTGAAATTTTATTGAAAATATTTGGGTAACTAACTAGCAATAACGTGTAGAAAAATAATTACATTTGAATATCCCGTATTTAAATTCAATTATAACATAGTTTATCTAAATTGATAAATTATATTTTAGTTCGTAATTTTTTGGAAACAGTTTGCGGTCTCTGACGTTCGTTAGAGTTCCGTTATATCATTGAAAAAATATTCTCACTTTTTTAATTTGGTCTGTAACTCTAGGGACTGTGTAATTAAATTCATAATTTGTAGAGATGAGGAAAAATTATTTTTGTAGAAGTTGTTTTATTTATATTTATTAACTTCAGGGATGATCTTATAATTTTGGTCATATATTCAAATTAATATTCATTCAAACAGCTGGAAACATAAGTATACTTTTATAAATTCCGTTAGGAACCTCATATCAATAAGATTTATAAGAATTAAAATTTTTCAATTTAGATAGTTTGTGTTGTAATTGAGTTTAAATACAAAATAGTCAAATATAAATGATTCTAATTTTTTCATAAAAATTTAACAGGTTTATTTTGCTTTTTTGTTTTTCTGTTTTCTTTGTTTATTATTCCAGATTGTAAATGTTAACTCGGAAATTGAGATACTATGCTAAGAAGTTGCTTCTACTTTGAAATCATTGATGGAAGCTTCCTTCGTGGGGTTGGACTTGGGTGGAAATAATCTATCAACCAACCAAAAGAATAAACAAAAAGTACAATAAAAAAGCACATTGTTTATTTGTTATTGATTACGCAAATTCGAATATGATTACTTCAAATAATAATTATCATTATTAATAATCGAGTTTCCCAACAAAAAAAAATATTAATAATCGAGCTTGGGTTTATGCGTTTTTTAATGGGGCAAATAACTTAGTAATCAACAACATCTGATAAGTCAAGTCGAGCTCAAATTCAAAAGCGAACTCAATTTGGATTCAATTTTAATGCTCTCAAATTGTCGAGAACGGATAAACAATAATATTAAAATCAAAGGAGATTTAATTCGGACCTCGTACTATAGTTAGAAAACATTATAAACATACTATACATACAATAAAATAAGATATGCTCGTTGTTCTGCATGTCAAATCTAAATAAAATTTTTAAATTTAACTCGGCTCGATTTGGATTTTTTTATTTTCTTTTTTTTTTGTGTGTGTGAGTGGGAGAAAGAGGAAGAAAATATCTTGTGTCAATTTCCAAGAAAAAAGAAAGAATGTTCAATGCCGTTTTCACATCTTAGCTAGGGAGCTTCTGTTTCCGTAAAATGTGCCAATTTTCGTGCAATATGAGAGCTCCAGAATGACTTGGTAGGTATAAAACAACTCAACCAACTACCTAATAATTTTCCAGTATATATTTAAATCCTTTGAATGAATAATAAATAAGTAAAATTGTTGGTTTATAATTAGCTAAATATCATAATTTATCATACAAAAATTATGTCGATGAAAATGTATAAATTCTTCAAAAGTACGTAGGAGTGTGCATTACACCACTTTTATGACGATGTATAAATTTGGTCATATGTCGTACATAATTACTAGAATCACGTATTTAATCGTCCATATGTTGTATAAATTCTTCAAAAGTACGTAGGAGTGTGAATTACACCACTTTTATGGCGATGTTCAAGTGTACATAAGTACTAGAATCACGTACTTAATCGTTCATATGTTGTATAAATTCTTCAAAAGTACATAGGAGTGTCAATTATACCACTTTTATGACGATGTACAAATTTGGCCATATGTCCTACATAAGTACTAGAATCACGTACTTAATCGTCCATATGTTGTATAAATTTGTTATAAAGTACGTAGGAGTGTGTTTTCACCTTTGTACTACTTTGTTGAATTGTTGTATTTCCATATGTCGTATAAATTGATTAAAAGTAAGTGTTCGCTTTCACGTACCACATGCCAGTGAATTAGTACAACTTTTTTCAAATTGTACAAATTTGGAAAAATGTTGTACACAGATGCTAGAATCACGTACTTAATTGTTCATATAACGTATCCAAATCCAAGAATCAGGTATAACGTATTAAATCAAGAACCATTCCAACAAACACCAAAATTTCATACATCCACATATCATAATGATAACATAAATACTTCAATACTAATAGTAAGTAAATTTACCAGCAGTACAATACTTCCTCACTAATACTACAATAATCATCATAAAGTTTCAAGGGCACACAACAAAAATTACAGCCCTTCAAAAACAACAACAAACCGAATCATTTTCCTCCTGCACCCAATATCTTCACAGCCAACCGGGCCCGATACGGCTCAATCTTCACATGTTGAAATTCTTTCCAGAAAGTAGGGTCATCCCTAGCAAAACATTCAGCAAACAGGCAAAAAAATCACCACAATCGAGGCTATCATCACCTTGTACAGGACATACCTGAGCCTTAACGTCATCATTCGGAATCTCATACTTGTATGCATGGAAAATGAACATCTGAATGAACTTTGCCCATAACTTCACGTTCTCGGTTGCAATAGCAGAATCCATAGAGTTCAAGCGATTGAATACCTTGAGTTTGGTGTCGAGCACCACCATATGCCAAAGGTTTTTTGTGTTCAATGGGAAGATAATGTAACAGTTACTTCCCAACACTTCAGGATTCAAATGCTCAAGTATAGGACGCAAATTCTTGATGACAAGCTCTGCTAGACACTTGTCCATCATTTCCAAATATTCAGCCTTCAGTTTCTTCTTCGAACCTTTCATGAACTTATCACGAGGCAGTTTGTCCAATATCTCAGTTGTTATATGGGAAGACATGAACCAAATTCTTGTTATGTTCATGCTTCTCAGAATGCCAATATATGCCTCAAACACAGATTGCCTCATCTCGCAGCCCCAAAGCAATCTGTATATGTCAAAATTAAAGATTTCAACATCATTTGAACTATAAACAACATCTTCAGATGGCTCTCCAGACTGTCCCCGGATGAAATTATCGATTATTTCTATTTATTCGGATGTCAGATCATCCCTCCCAGAGTAGTCCAATCTCCCAACATAAGCAAAATTTTCACCCAGAGGGGTCTTTCCAACATTCACCTACACAATACATGAGTTTCAAGTAACATATAACTAACATATAAAGACTGTTTAATTAAACAAAGTGTGACAACTTACTTTCTTCTTCATCTTTGGGGTTGTGTGTAACACCTCGGATTTTCATCCGTACAGGTATAGATTATGTAACACTATTTACGTATTTAAATTTGTACTCATTTGTGTATTTCTTTATTTACTTAGTATTATTTCAACTTCTTTATGAATCTATAATTATTTGATTGAAAGTGAATTTAAATGTTTGAGCTTGAATGCGCATGATTAACGTGTTTGCTTGCCGAAACTATGTGAGTTTAATTATAAATTTTGTGAAATTCGAGCATGTGTTAATATTATGTGTTATGAATGTGTATGTGTGCTCGGAAAATAATTTGGAACTCGTTTGGAACTCCGAAACCAACCCGGAAGAAAAACACACGCCTAAATGACATATGCTCGTTAAAATGACCATACCACCCTCATTACTCACCCAAATTACATAAGGTTTGAGCGTAATTGCCCCTCACTTATACACCTATCAGCAATTACCAATTTCATTTCAATTTCACACTCCAAAACCCTCCAAAAGTAGCAGTAAAACGTGACCCAAGAGAAGAGAAGGAAATTGACACTATTCATCATCTCTTTCAACTCACCATCACTTTGATCTCTTGTTTTCCTTCTTATTGAGTATGAATTAATTCATGGCATCTTGCCCTATTTTATTTAAGCTATTGTATGCATATTTTCATCAATGTTTGCTATGATTTTGATTATATGGACATTCATGAGGGTTTGAGCCCAAACTAGGTGATCATGCATATGCCTTGGTTTCCTTTGAGTTTTATGTGTGGGTTATGATCTCTTGAACTTCATTTATGACTGTATGGAACCATATTGATGAGTAGTTGAGGTATTCATGAGTTGCCATTAATGAGTTTTGATTGAGATTTTGGAGCAATTATCATTTATGCCATCTCTTGCCATAATTCTTGTTTGAGCTTATTTCTTTGCATGAATGGGACTTGGTTTGATGTTATTTTTGAGTTGGATCATGCTATATGGTGTTGTACAAGTGTGGGAATTGAATTCAAGGTGTTATCCCCTGTTTTAGCCCTGTTTCTCGCACCTGGGCCTTTCCAACGACCGTTGGAATTCCTTTGAGGAAAACCAACGGCCGTTGATTCAATGCAGTAGCATCTACTGCATTGAATCAACGACCGTTGGAAATCCTGAAGGGGAAACCAACAGCCGTTGATCTTGTCTGAGGCCACAGACAGGGTTTTTCGTGCTTTGTTTTTCTTTCGTTCGGTCTCCTGCTCCTAATTTGATCCCCAGGTGTTATATTCATACTTATCAGTGTATATGGTTATGATATGAGTTCATGAGGCTTGAATTGAGATGAATTATGTTTCATACTTGAGATATAAAGTTTATATGCGAAATTGGAGTTCATATAACGTGAATGTGCATGATTTGACCTTAAATGAATGAGAATGAAACTCCATATGCATCTCATGTCATATGCATGACGTTTCCATACGTCATATATGGTCCTCATGCATTTCATTTCACTTTCTTTGCACAGATACCGGTCCTGTTGGAGACGAGGGCGATTTCTGAGCTCCTTGTTGTTTGTCTTGTGTAAGGTGGGTTTTTCTTCTATTAGTTATAAAGACCCAATATATCCCTTATGTGCGAAGTTTTGAGCCAAAAATCTATATATAAGTATATTGAGTCATTTTCGTGTAAATGATTTCAAATGTAAAGCCCTTTTTACTTGAATATCCTACCAAAAGTTTTGGCGAGAGCATGAATGTACACGGGCCCCGGAACTTAGTGTGAATGGCTATTCGGGAAGGCTAGGGCCGACGATGATCCCTCATACTAGTTCCAACCAACTTAAGGTGAAACGGACTTTGTCAGGAGTTTTGACAAATAAACGCTAACCGGGCTTTTAGGGATTCATGTACCCCACTAGCCACAATGAATGGATGGCCGGGTCTTGCAAACCCGTCCATCACCCGGAGGAAGAAGTAGTAATTGAACGAATGTAATGGATTCAATTATATGTTCACAAAAGATTAATTTCATGAAAACGCATGAATGAATGATTAATGATTACACATGAGGAGAAGGTTGGAGATTGTACACGTCCTCTCGCCGGGGCCATGAATGACTAATGGTTTTAATGAAATGAGTGTTATAATCCTATTGATGCTTCTTTCTTGCCCACCTGGGAAATTCTTCTAAAACTTCAAATGGGATTATAACTTCCATGAACGTGTTTCAATACCGCGATATCATGTATTATGCCCTGTTTTATACCCACCAATCCCTTTTGGATTTAACCCAATATTGTTTCAGTCTTTTAGTTGCAGGTTTGTTCGTGCTAGGCGGGAATACAAGTCTAGGAAGTCTTGCATTCGAGTCTAGCATGTTGGGTTTTGTACACACACTCATATTATTATTATCATCTTTTGGTTATGTATTTATTGAATGCTTATATATCTTGAGGCTGCAAAGGCCATGACTTATGTGAATTAATGAATTTTTGGAGCTCATTGTATATGCTATATGTTAATGCTTCCGCTTTCCATTGTTTTGCTTTGTTTTGTTGTTGTGATTGTTGATTATATGGTTCAAGGGTTAGCCTGCCTAGCATAGCGAGTGTGTGTGGAGTCCCTGTTCACCGTGATTTGATTAATGTATGGATTGTCCATTCATATGCGGGTCGGGTCTCGATGCGGGGGATGTGACGCCTTGCGTTCGGGTATTACATCCTTAAGTGGTATCAGAGCTTGGGTTACAAAACCCGGCTCTAGTGTCGTGTGGGTCAATCTAGGTTTCACAGCTTATGAATTAAATGACAATGTGATGCATTTGTTTCACTTATATGCTTCTATGATTGAATTTGCTTGGATTGCTTACATTCTCATGCATGGACTAAAATGCACGCATTTACAATGTTTTATCTACAGTCCTAGAAGACACAAAGAGAGATCTCCCGAGCGACGTCGTCGCCGTGATCGTACTCCTATCCCACCGGCTCCGCCTCAAATGCATATGGAGCACTTCATGGATGTTGTCTACAATTATGTCGAACAAAGGAGAGCTTTGGTAGCAGCACCACCACTACCACCTCAGCAACCGGTTGAGCAACCACCGCCTCCAAATAACCATAGAGACCTTTATGGGATATTCTTGAGCTACAATCCTCCAAGGTTCTCTGGTTCTATTGATGATGCCATTTCTGAGGGTTGGTTGACCCGAATCGAGAGGATATTTAGCGTCCGGTAATTCACGAACCAGGAAAAGGTCCAATTTACTGTTTTTCAACTTGATGGGAAAGCTTATGACTGGTGGGAAATAACAAGAGAGAAATTGGAAGTGGATGGGGAAGATGCAACTTGGGAAGTATTTACATGGGAGTTTAGGGAAAATTTTGTACCAGAGGTTGTGAGAGATCGAAAGGAGCAGGAATTCATGGATCTAAAGCAAGGGACCCGGACAGTATCACAATACCTTGCTCTCTTCAACAGGCTTGGGAAATATGCTCCCCATATCACCCGCGATGAAAAGAGGAAGGCAAGAAAATTCATAGCGGGATTGAGACAGGACCTTAGGCATGGTCAAGCGGGGCACAACTATGTATCCTTCGCCGACACGGTTCAGAGGGCTTTGGTGCAAGAAGAGGAGTTCAAGAAGAAAGATCCGGTTGTTCAACGGTATACACGGGTCAAGGATCCGGATCAAGTAGGGAAAAAATACCCTTGGTTCAAGCCGCTCCACCGGCTAAGGATCCATTTAAAAAGCAGCGGGGACCTACTCCACAAGCACCGGCGGCACCTCCGGTGACTCAAGCTCCAAGCGCAGCTCGTTTGGCGCAATCTCCATGTGTACATTGTGGCGGGCCGACTCACAACTACTACAATTGCCACAAGAGACTTGGATTGTGCCACATTTGCGGGAAAGGTGATCATAGAGCCGAGGCATGTCCCGACAAGACTCCAGGCTATAGAGGAGGAGCACTGAGGCCCTTGATACAAGCTCGTGCGTACGCCCTTGAGGGTGAAGAGTATGATGTAGAAGTGGATCCCACAGCTGTGGTCGAAGGCACTATCTGCATTCATAACACGAACATTCATGCACTTTTCGATCCGGGTGCTATGCATTCTCAACAAGCCGAAGGATCAAATAAAGTTTGAGGATACCGCAGTTATAAGGGATTATCCGGATGTGTTTCCGGAGAGTTTAAACACTCTACCTCCGACTGTGATATTGAATTCGTGATAAATCTTTACCCGGGGTCAGAACCGTATTCCAAGACACCTTACCGAATGACACCGGCAGAATTGAAAGAGCTAAAAGTTCAACTTGAGGAGTTATTAAAGGTCGGGTATATTAGACTGAGTTCCTTACCTTGGGGCGCTCCGGTTCTATTTGTTAAAAAGAAGGATGGATCCCTAAGAATGTGTATAGATTACCGGGAACTGAATAAGATGACTATCAAGAATAAGTACCCACTACCCCACATCGAGGATTTATTCGATATTTTACAAGGATCGGGGGTGTATTCAAAACTAGAATTGAGATAAGGGTACTATCAACTTAAAATCCGGGAAGAGGATATTTTGAAGACGGGATTCAATACCCGATACGGGCATTATGAGTTTGTAGTTATGCTATTTGGGCTAACTAATGCCCCGACGGCTTTCATGGACATGATGCATCGGATTTTCTGTCCCTATCTCGGCAAATTTGTGGTTATCTTTATTGATGACATTCTTGTGTTTTCAAGGACTCCGGAAGATCACGTGCGACATCTCAAATTGGTTTTAGACACCTTAAGGGAGCATCGATTGTTTGCAAAATTCAGTAAATGCGAATTCTGGATCGACCGGGTGACTTTCTTAGGCCACATTATTTCTAGTAAAGGAATTGAAGTTGATCCTTCTAAGATCGAAACAATTTTATAGTGGCAGAGTTCGAAGAACGGGTTAGAGGTAAGGAGTTTCTTAGGTTTGGCCGGTTATTACCGAAGTTTGTAAGGGACTTCTCAAAAATCGCCGCCCCATTAACTCAATTAACAAAGAAGGATGTTAAATTTGAGTGGGATAAAAAATGTGAGGCTAGTTTTCAGTTATTGAAGGAAAAGTTGACGACGACACCGGTGTTAGTACTTCCGGAAGGAACAGAAGGTTATACAGTATAATGCAGCACGGGAAGGTGATTGCTTATGCCTCGAGAAAGCTGAAAGATCATGAACAGAATTATCCCACGCACAATCTCGAACTAGCTGCAGTGGTTTTTGCTTTGGGCAAGTGGAGACACTATCTGTATGGAGTTTTATTCGAGATTTTTACCGACTACAAGAGCCTCCAATACTTGTTTTCTCAAAAGAATTTAAACAAGCGTCAAAGGCGTTGGCTAGAACTCCTTGAGGATTACAATTATACAATGAAGTATCATTTTGGAAAAGCCAACGTGGTCGCAGATGCGCTGAGTAGGAAGGCTAGCGTGTCCAGTGTAAGAGTGGGAAAAGAGGTTGAAGATGAGTTAGAGCTTGTTAAGGTAAAGGCTCGTGTCTTTAATACTTCCATTCAACCGGTTCTTAAGGAGAGATTGTTTGAAGCCCAAAGGTCCGATCCCAAGGTTCAGAAGTTGGCAGAGAAAGCTAGAGCGGATCCAGGGTGTCCATTTAGGTTTGATGATACCGGGCTTCTGCGGTTTAAGACTAGGGTGATCGTACCGGATGAATTGAAACTGCTTATTCTTGAAGAGGCTCACCGATCAACTTATTCGATACATCCCAGAGGAAATAAGATGTACAAGGATGTAAAGCAATATTATTGGTGGATTGGATTGAAACGGGATGTGATTAACTTCGTGAAACATTGCATGACTTGTCAGATTGTGAAAGCCGAACTTCAGAAGTCATCTGGGCTACTTCAGTCGTTGCCTATTCCAGAATCGAAGTGGGAATAGATTTTGATGGACTTTGTTTTGGGTCTACCGAGGGTGAAATGCGGCTATGATGATAGTGGATCGTCTAACCAAGTTAGATTATTTTCTAGCAATCCGGATGTCTGACAAGATCAACAAGTTAGCTAAGATTTATTGTAATGAGATCGTCAGGCTTCATGGAGTACCAGTGAGTATAGTGTCCTATCGGGATCCGAGATTTACTTCAAGGCTTTGGCAAGAACTTCAGGAAATTCTGGGATCAAAGTTACAGTTCAGTACAGCTTTTCACCCTCAAACAGACGGGCAGTCAGAACGGTTGATTTGATATTTGGAAGACATTTATCAGACTTCGTGGCACGAGCAATTGCCACTAATCGAGTTTGCTTATAATAATAGCTATCAAGAGTCGATAAAAATGGCGCCTTATGAAGCTCTCTATGGACGAAAGTGCAGATCTCCGTTGTTCTTTGATCTAGAGGAATGGAATTGGACCAAACAGGAAGGAGTGAAAAGAGGAGAGAAGAAAGAAAAGCCTACCAAGGCAGTACAAGATGCGATAGATAAGGTCCAAGTGATTAGACATCGGATAAAAGTGGCACAAAACCGACAGAAGAGGTATGCCGATCTTCGCAGAAAGGATCTTGAATATGAAGTTGGGGATAGAGTCTTTTTGAAGGCTTCTCTACGAAAAGGGTTTACAAGGATCAGTAAAGGAGGGAAGTTGAATCCGCGATATTTAGGGCCGTTTGAGATTTTGGAGAGAATTGGAGATACGGCCTATCGTTTGGATTTGCCACCTAATATGACCAGGATTCACAATGCCTTCCATGTATCACAGCTTCGTAAGTATTACCGTGATGAATCCGAGGTCTTACCGGTTGAAGAAATAGAAGAAGTTGAGCTTGAGCCGAACCTTACCTACGTTCAGAAGCCGATCAAGATTTTGGATCGAAAATTCTAAGAATTGAGAAATCGGCGAATCCCACTCGTCAAGGTTTTATGGAGAAGTGACCAAACAGAAGAAGCGACGTGGGAAACAGAGGAAAAGATGAAAAGGTTCTACCCCGAATTGTTTCCGGTCGAGCAAGAGAATCTAAGGACGGATTCTTTTTAAGGGGGGAAGGTTGTAACACCCCGGATTTTCATCCGTACATGTATAGATTATGTAACACTATTTGCGTATTTAAATTTATACTTATTTGCGTATTTCTTTATTTACTTAGTATTATTTCAACTTCTTTATGAATTTATAATTATTTGATTGAAATTGAATTTAAATGTTTGAGCTTGAATGCGCATGATTAACGTTTTTGCTTGCCGAAACTACGTGAGTATAATTATAAATTTTGTGAAATTCGAGCATGTGTTAATATTATGTGCTATGAATGTGTAGTGTGCTCGGAAAATAATTTGGAACTCGTTTGGAACCCCGAAACCAACCCGGAAGAAAAACACATGCCTAAATGACCTATGCTCGTTAAAATGACCATAACACCCTCATTACTCACCCAAATTACATAAGGTTGAGCGTTATTGCCCCTCACTTATACACCTATCAGCAATTACCAATTTCATTTCAATTTCACACTCCAAAACCCTCCAAAAGTAG
>JBBMKE010400771.1:0-12522 GCA_037834125.1 Lippia alba | reverse complement strand
GGGTCCAGCCCAAGTTATGGTGATTAATTTCCTTCGGGAGAACCTGGATATCTTCGCTTGGAAAGCTTCAGACCTTACGGGAATTGACCCGAGCGTCATTGTCCATAGGCTTAATGTTGATCCTACATTCAAGCCCATTAAACAGAAGAAAAGGGATGTCCATGGATTCAAAAAGCAGATCATTGAGAAAGAAGTCAATAAACTCCTCGATGCTCAGTATATTGAGGCGATCCTATACCCAGAATGGCTCTGCAGCGTCGTTCTTGTGCCAAAGAGCGCAAACAAGTGGCGCATGTGTAACAATTTTACGGATCTAAACAAGGCTTGCCCAAAGGATCCCTATCCTCTGCCTCGCATAGATCAACTTGTGGATTCAACAGCGGGCTGTGATTTAATGAGCATGATGGATGCATTTCAGATGTACTATCAAATATTCATGGCTCCAGAGGATCGCCCCAAAACTTCATTTGTTGTGTATGTGGGGGTATATTGCTTCCTGGTCATGCCCTTTGGGCTCAAAAACGCCGGTGCCATGTACCAGCGTCTCATCAACAGGATGTTCGAGCCAGAGATTGGCAAATCCATGTAAGTCTATGTGGATGACATGATAGTGAAGTGCGAGCGTCAGGGCTCACATTTGGATGACCTCTGTAGAGCGTTCAACATCCTCTGACAGTATGGAATGAAACTCAATCCCTCCAAGTGTACGTTCGGTGTCCGATGAGGGAAGTTCCTAGGCTACGTGGTTAGCCAACGAGGGATTAAAGCCAACTCTGAGAAGATCAAGGCAATTCTGGATATACCTTCCCCTCGAAATGTTGGGGAGGTTTAAGTGTTGGTAGGAAAGATAATCTCCCTTAACAGATTCATCTCTCGGTCCGCTGACCGAAACCTACCCTTCTTCAAGATTCTACACAATGCTCGCAATTTTGAATGGACCCCGAAGTGCGAGCAGGCCCTTCAGAAATGAAACAATACCTCTCGCGTGCTCCGCTCCTGACAAAATCGGTGGAGGGAGAACCTCTATTCATCTACCTTTCAGTTTTCTTGGAAGCCACGAGTCCTGTCCTTGCCGCCATGTGCGAGTGAAAACACCTTTCTGTGTATTATTTGAGCAAAACCTTGCAAGGGGCAGAAAAATGCTATGCAGTAATTGAGAAGTTTGCCTTTACTCTCGTCAATGCTTGTCGATGGTTGAGGCCTTACGTTCGAGCGCACTCCATTACAGTACTCACTGACCAACCCCTCAAGCAGATCTTGGCCAAGCCTGATGTACCCGGAAGGCTAATCAAATAGTCCATTGAGCTCAGCCAGTTTGACATCATCTTCGAGCCCTGCACAGCCATCCACGCCCAGGTAGTGGCGGATCTCTTGGTAGAGCGCTTTGGGTTGGATCCCTCATCGCTTGTGGACGAGGGTTTGTGGCTGCTGCACACTAATGGTTCTTCGACCTCACAAGGGGGGACGGGGTGATCCTTAGGGATCCCCATGGAACGAAAATGGATTTCGCAATCAAGCTCACCTTCCAAGCTACCAACAACGAAGCTGAGTACGAGGCACTTAATCAGGGGCTCAGAATCGCTCAAAAAAATAGGGCCAACAGACTAACGGCTTACGTGGATTCCCAATTGATTGCAAGTCAAATCGATGGGACTTATGAAGCGTGAGAAATCACCATGGTGAGTTACTTGGCAAAAGCAAGAGAAATCATCGCTGAATTGAAGAAATTCCACTTACTACAAGTCCCGCAAGCAGAAAACGAGCATGCGGATGCCCTCTCAAAATTCGCATCATCCATTGATGGTACTTGCGAGCGTGCTGTCACCTTTCTCAGAACTGAGGGACCACTGATAGAGGAGGATGAACCTCCAAGTCCAAATAGCATGATTGACCCATCCGAGCCATGTTGGCTCGATGCTGTCATATTATTTCTCCACGACGGAACTCTCCTGAATGACAAGGTTGAGGCAAGAAAGATCAGAAATAAAGCCCCAAGGTTCTCATTAGACGAGGAAGGGTGTCTCTTTAAATGCTCGTTCCAGGGGCCGCCCATGAGGTGTCTCAGACCCTCGCAAGCTAAGGAGGTACTGGAGCATATACATGGTGGCAGTTGTGGAAACCATTCTGGAGGTTGGATTCTTGCTAAAAGGTGTTACGGAGTGGATTCTACTACCCTTGGTCTTGCAGGTTGTCATCAACTACTCCAAGAAATGCCCTAAGTGTCAATTCCACGCGAACTTCCCTCAGCTTCCGGCAGCCCAGATAGTACCGATTGATGTGTCATGGCCTTTCGACCAATGGGGAATTCACATCATGGGACCCCTCCCCATGGCGGTCGGGCAACGGAAGTTTGCCATCATAGCAGTGGATTACTTCACTAAATGGACTGAGGGAGAAGCTATAGCCAAAATTACCTTCCGGACGATCAGAGACTTCATTTGGAGAAACATCATATGCTGCTACGGCATTCCGAGGGTGCTCATTTCAGACAATGGCTCCCAGTTCATCGCTGCAGACACCCGGGATTGGTGCTCGGAGCTTGGAATTGAACAACGCTTCACTTCCGTAGGCCATCCACAGCCTAACGGTCAAGCTGAGGTAACGAACCGGATCATACTCCAGCATCTCAAAATGATGCTCGAGAGTAAGAAGGGTGAATAGGCCAAGGAACTCCAAGGAGCCCTCTGGGCGTATTGGACTACCCCACGAGCGGCAACAGGCGAGACCCCTTACGCCCTAACCTACGGATGGGAGGCAATAATACCTGCAAAGCTCGCTCAAGAGTCTGCACGCGTAGTCTATTTCGAACCTATTGCTAACAACATCAATCGAGCACTGCAATTGGATCTGCTCAATGAAAAATGTGATACCGCTTGGGCTCGTATCCACAAGTACAAGGTAACGGTCACCTCACAATACAACAAACGCGTAAAAGAGAGAACCTTCCAATTTGGAGACCTAGTTCTCAAGAAATTTGAGGTCTCAAAGCACGTAGGTAAGTTGGACCCCAACTGGAAAGGCCCCTTCAAAGTCATACAAGTACGAGCAAACAATACCTACCTGTTGGAGACTTTACAAGGCGAGGTCTACCCGACCTTGGAATGCTTGTAAATACCTACTTGTTGGAGACTTTAATTACTGTTATCTTTTGCCTTGTCTCGGGAAATATCTTTCCCGAGAATTAAATTACGCTAAACTCCGTGTCGAGCTAACTCCACGTCGAAATAGCATCACCCTATGCTACTCTAGTCCCTTGAAAACGTGCGGACTCAGTAGGTTGAAACATGAAAAAGTGAGCCTACGGATTCGATCCTAACTCACGCCCGTGATCCTTCAACGGCTCACTCTATAGAAATCCTTCAACGAATCTTTATAGCACTTAGAAAGATTCATAACATTTTCTAAAGTTCAAATCGTTTACAGATGCCATTCCCTAAAGTCATCTCTATTCTCTAAGGTCTTCTATACTTGGCATATTTCTGAGTAACTTGGATTTCTTCCCTTACTTAAAGTTGGCCAAGGTGATCTTTGTGCAGACACACCCTTAAGCCCACAAAACACGATCTTAATCGTTCAAACAGAAATAGGAGCAACCGCAATCATATCTCCAAAACACTCAAACATTCAAGCATTCAAGAACTTGAACCAACAATTATCAAGAATCAACAAAAAGTATGGAAAACAGACAAATACTCAAGCACAAAAAACTAAGTAAATTGGATGACAAGAGTTTAAGGAGTATGGTTAAAAGGAAACTAAAGTTGTTCGGGTACAGAGAGAGTATTAAAAACAGAGTTCATAAAGGAGAGAAGCATAAGCATATTGAGGGATCAAGAAGAGGGAGCATCGTCAGTGCGGGCAATGGAAGCTGAGGGCTGCTCCGACTCCGGAGGTGCCACGGACAGAGGGACCAAGTCCAGAGGTTCCCCGCCATGAGAGTTGCGAGCTTCGGTTTCCTCTTTGAGCATGTGCTGGCCTTCTTGGGATCTCTGAGCTGCCAGAAAGTCATCTTCATATTTCTTTACCAGCTCCTAGAACTCTGGCTCGGCCTCTTCTTCCTCACCCTCAGCCTCGAGGATCTCTTCAAGATTTTCATCTTTGGACATGTCAATCCGAGAGTCTTCACAGGCATTTGCCGGAGCCAAGCCGACCTTGATCAGTTGGCCGATTTCTCTCTAGAAGAACAGCATCGCATTGGTGAAACAGTGGATGTTGGCCATTATATCAAATGCCTTGGACTTAACGAATTTCTCCACCGCTTCCTTCTTAGTGCGAGCCTCGAGGGTGTCGACTGTTTTCTCCATTTCCTCAAGCTTATCCTTCACGTCCTTCAGCTGGCCATACTTCTTCTCCACGGCCTTTTTCATCTGCTCGTTCTCCTTCATCAGCCTCTCCTGCTTGCAGTTCCACAGCTTGGCAGAGTCCTTGAGCTTGCGATCCAAGGTCTGCCATTGCTCGTCCATCTGGCGGAGAGCCTCTTTAGTCTTCTCATGCTCGTCTTCGACCGCCTTCAACTTATCCTTCAGCTCAGTACGCTCCCGGTACCAAGCTGAGGGGTCGTGCATCCTCGACTGCCTCTTGTACTTCGTTTTGAGGGCAGCATACGCCTTCGCTCACTGCTCCAGGCTCTTTATCCTCGAGAACACTTCCTGTAAAGTAAACGAAAAGTTAGATAAATCTGGAATGGTGAAAAACTCAAGTGTGGAGAAGTACAGAAGCAGTTAAATTGTAAGAACAGAAAGAAAATACTGCTATCAGTGCATGGCTCGCGTCCGCTGCAAGCGTCTCGGTAGATTGATTGATCAGGCGACTGTGGTCCCCCCCGAATTGGGACCGGTCGAAGATACTTTGGCTGATCAGGCAAGCACTAGGCGCCCTCCTCAGCAGCACTGGCCCATCCGCAGGGTCCTTCTTGAACCGAGTGTCCCCTGATCGCTCGAATAGCCAATAGTCGTCCTCCTCGGATGAGGAGGTGTACCCGTCGTCGAACTCTACCGGCCCCACCTGTACGTTCTTACCTTTTCCAGAGACTTGGCAAGGGTCCACCATTTTCTTCCTCTTCTTCGAGGGCCCGGATCTGCCCTCGTTGGTCTCCACAATCGAGGCCGCTGGGACCACCACCTCTGCGTCCTCCCTCGGTGGAGGAACCTCAGTAACTTTCTGAACGTTGGCACTTGCCGAGCCCTGGTTCTCCGGCTCGTCAACCAAGTTCCTCTCAAAGGCTCGAACATTCTCGCCCTGTGCCTTCAACAGTTCACGAGCGGTGCCTTCAACAGCTTCGCGAGCCTCGTTGCTACTCTTCCTGCCATTATAAGTTGAATAGTTGCACATTATAAATCGAGTGTCAGCGAGCCATATTCATAAAAGAAAAAACAACAAGAAAATGCTAACTGGGAAAATTTAAATAGATATGCCCGCAGTTAGTGAACAGTCAGTGAGGTTAGTTCCTAGAATCTAACCATCTCTCTCCATAACATCCGTGGGAGGATTCTGAACCATACGCTGGGGGCTCGAAAGGCCAAAGCGAAACATCACTTCCTTGTTTGTTAAGAGACCTTTTGCCTCGATGATCGTGCCAAATTCTTTCATTGCAGTGGCAACGCTCCTCGCCCAGCTCACGAACGCTACATTTGGGGGCCTCAACCTAATCAAAGCTTCCTCTTCACCGTGCGCAACCCATTGCATTTGGGGGCCTCAACCTAAAATGACTAATTTGTTTAAAAAATTAAAGTGACTATCGAAATTTTGAAATTGGACATTAAAATGGAAAAAAAGAAAAGAAAATGTTAGACATAAAATTTGCAAATATATAAAGTTGGATACTAAAGTAAAAAAGAAAAAACAAATGTATTAATTGGGCATGAGATTCTCAAATATGTTGCGTATGTTATTAATGTGTTAATAAAGTTAATATGTATTAGCTGACCATAAAATTAATATGTATTAGTAAACGAGATTTTTTTTATCAAATCGCCAAAAAAATTTGATGGACCCAAAATACGCTTGCATCCACACCGTCCACATGACATGATCGTGTAAAGCTCCCATTATTTCCCAGCCATTGCTCTGATGGTACGCTCAGGACTCAAAGGCTCTCGGCTCGTGCCCAGCCTCAATACCTGCAGGACTACCTGGGAAGCCACTCCCCTCGAAAACTCATGCTCGCGTGACTCAACCCTCGACCCACTGACGCTCGTTGGTTCATCGCTTCAACCCCTCTCACATGGAGCCCATCTTCGAGCGTCCCATCGTCGCGGGCTCTACGAGCATCTCATCGCTTAGGAGAACAACCCCTTAACTGCCGCTGACACAACAGCCTGACAAAGCCGCCTAAAAGGTGATGGTGACGCGATAAAGTCACTATCAGGCCCTCACATTTTATCACGTGTCTAGGGCGACACAATTTCAGGACCACAAGGGTCTTATTACTCAAATACCCTCACCCTCAAACTATAAATAGAAGAAAGTCACTACACTTTCCCTAAGCAATCTTCGTCAGCTACAGTGCACTTTCTTCGCAAGACTACCACTGAACTGGAAAACCCCCATTATTGTACCTTCCAAGCTTCTTACAGCTACATCCTCTCCTTTAAGGTGTTACCCTAGCTTGTTGAACCCATGCTTAACGGGAACCCAGTTCCTGAGGCTCAAAGCCTATGATGGTCTTCCATTCACACACAAATAGAAAATGATTTGGTGATAATCTAAACCTTCACAGATTCCAACACCATCATTTTTGGCGCCGTCTGTGGGAAACCATCTTCTGCGGTCTTCAATTTCGATAAGCTAGTTGAACAGTAACACCTGCATCTCTTCTATTTAGTTTTCCAGTTTAAAACACTTAATTTTCTCTTGGTACGGTACTTTGTGTGATTTTAGCATGGCTGTCACTACACGTTCTGGGGCTGCCGGCAACCGAGACACTTTTCCTCCCCTCAACGAGGAGGCCCCTGGGGGCGGGACCACCGCTACCGCCACTTTCACCGCCTTCGGAGGTGTAAATCTGACAGTGGAATTGGCAAACCAAACTACTGCGGCGACCCAAGGCGCCACTCCACTCGTTCCACCACTGCCGGCATCTAAGAGCGCCGCCGCCGTCACTAACGCAACCATGGGAGTCACAAACGCCGGAGCGTTCACATCCATGATGATTCCTGCACAGGGCTTCACGCTCCACGATGTTGCCTCCGGGGGTGGTACATGACTTTTTCCAAGGGATTTTGCCGAGCGTGGTAAACAATGTGGTGCCCAACTTGCTCCCAACGGTATAACCTTACCATGTGGGGAACCTCCAGTTTCCCATGATGCTACCACGAGAGATCTAAATGACCGAGCAACAGTTGTTAGCCATCTACGCTCAGTGCGAGGCACAGGCCACGCAAAACATGTGGAAACACTTTACTACAACTTACTTCCCTTCTGGAGCAAGGAATGCGGGGACTTCCCCGCTTGGAGGACTGTGAGCCCATCCACTTGAGGCTACGCAGAACGCCCAGACACCTGAGCAAAATATACAACAGCCACAACCCCCTATTCCTCCTCCTCCTTCGAGGAATGATGCGCTTCCGATGGTGGATTAACAACTTCCTCCACCTCCTCTGTTGAATGGAGCCCAACCACAAAGGTTCAGAAGAGAAGATGGAGACGAAGAGGTCCAATCCAGGATCTAAAGGAGGTCCCAGGCGAGGGACGAGGTCAACCCTCAACTTCTCAACGTCCAGAATCAGCTCAACAATCTCCAAGACATGATACAGCAGCTCTCTCGAGCACGGACCCAAGTCTCCCATTAAAGGGGCGAGGGATCCAGGGACAGAGATGATCACGAGCCACGAAGACCGTCGCAGCACGAACGAAGGGACCGCCACGATGACCACAGGGGGGGTACGATCGAAACAGAGAAGAGTACCAACTCATGGAAATCTCTCCCCTCGCGGATGAGGTCCTTATGACCAGAGCAGGGATGGGAAAAATCCCGACGTCCATCAACAGATACGATGGGACCAGCGATCCAGCGAAGTATATCAATCGGTTCACCCATTTGATGCATCTCTACGAGCATCCCTTGCATTATTAGGCCAAACTCTTCGTCACTTCTCTCGAGGGTATGGCCTAGGAATGGTACAACAAGCTGCCTCCCCGCTCGATCCGAGGGTATGGAGACCTCACAGATGTCTTCCTCAGCCATTTTAACTCCTTGAAGGCACCCCCCGAGATGCTACCATGCTCTGTCATATAGTGCAGGGGCCCAACGAAACCCTCCGATCCTTTGTGGGCCGATTCAACAAGAAAATTCTCCTAGTAGAACAACCCTCGATGGTCTTCATCCGACATTTACTCTTTCAATCCGTCAATCATAAAAACTATGTGAGTAAAGAGTTCGCCGAGGATATGACAAAGAAGAAGCCGCAGACCATGCTTGAGCTAAGGGAGATAGCAGATTCCTATTTTACCCTCGAGGATATGTACCAGGCTCGAGACCGCACCTTGGCAAACCCCCATCCAATGGTTAGGGCCCTAGATAGGGGTGAGCCAAACAAGAAGGACCGTCGCCGCAGTCCACCCCACTCAAAGAAGAATGCATCACCACCGCGAAGGTCCGAACGCGAGCGTATTCTGCTCAACAGGCCTATCACAGAGATATACTCACTGGCGGACAAAAAGCTCTTCAAGCATCCGCCGAAGATGAGAGAGACAGAGGCTCAGAGACGCTCGGGAAAGTACTGTGCCTTTCACAAGTAGAAAGGCCATGACACTAATGATTTTCGTCAACTCGAGACGTAAATCCAGTGCCTTATCGTTGGGGGGTACCTCAAAGAATTCATGAGGGCCCTTGAGAGGTTCGATGAGCATTGCAATGAGCGTGCTCACGAGGGGAGGAGGAGCCGTTCACGCTCCAGGAGTCCTCCACACCGTCAGCCCGAGGGGAGCGACCGAGGGAAGAAGAAGACTGGAGAACTTGAGAACCAGCCTTACGCAGTCATCAATATGATCGTTGGGGATCCTCGGGTGGAGATTCCAATGCCTACCGCCGCCGTCTGATGCGCAGTTACGATCAGAAATCCCAAAGGGTCCAATCCATCTATTCTGTGGAGGCAAGCCCACGCTCGCACGAGAATGACATCGTAGGTTTCAGCGAGAAAGACCTTGAACACATTATAACACCCCATGGGGTCAGCGAAACCTCTGACTGCCCCATGGTGGTTAGTTTAGACGTGCATAACCATGTTGTAAAGAGGGTCTTAGTGGATAATGGAAGTTCCGTTAATGTTTTGTCGTATTCTACATTTCAAAACATGAACTTAACAAATCTTCCCCTCGAGCCCCTCAGAACAGCCTCATTGGCTTTGGGGGTTCTGAGCTGGTCCCGCGCGGACAAATACGCTTGGCAACCTCCTTTGGTCGTGCCCCACAGCGTAAAACCGTGAATGTTTTGTATGCAGTTGTAAAAGTGGACCTGCCATACAACATCATCATTGGGCGACCTGCCCTTATGGATTTCAAGGCAGTGATCTCAACATACTATTAAAAAATCAAATTCCCCGCTCCCGAGGGAACGGGAGAAGTTTTGTGCAACGTAAAGGAGGCTTGGGAATGCTACATCCTCTCGCTTCGTAGCCACAAGCCAAAGCCAACCATCCAACAAGGCTCAATGAAGAAAATCATTGACTTCCCTGAGCGCAAACGGGCCTAACTCTACAAAAAGAAGAACAAGAAGCGAGGGCTCAAAGCCTCTGCGAGCGATGGGCCCCCTGGGGTTGTGGAGGAATCCTCGGACAGCGACGAGGATTCACCCTCGGAGGAGGCAAATAACCGCTTGACTGGCAAGAAACGTACGCTCGAAGCTCCACGGTCTGAGGTCAGAATAGAGCCAACGGAGAAATTCCTCACCATCGTATTGGAGCCTGGGAACTCCGAGAAGACCACTCAGATTGGCTTAAGCCTCGAAGGTCCGGCACAGGTTATGATGATTAGCTTCCTCCACGAGAATTTGGATGTCTTCACCTGAAAAGCTTCAGACCTTACTGGTATTGAACTGAACATCATAGTACACAGGCTTAACGGTGACCCCACATTCAAGCCTGTCAAATAGAAGAAGAGGGATGTTCATGGATTTCGTAAGCGAGTCATTGAGGAGGAGGTCAATAAACTCCTCGACGCACAGTATATTGAAGAAATCTTGTACCCAGAATGGCTCTGTAACGTCGTTCTTGTGCCTAAGAGCACAAATAAATGGCGTATGTGCAACAATTTAACAAACTTGAACAAAGCCTGCCCCAAGGATCCCTATCCTCTACCTCGCATCGATCAATTAGTGGATTCAACAGCAGGTTGTGACCTTATGAGCATGGTGGACGCATTTCAGGGGTGCTATCAGATATTCATGGCCCCCGATGATCACCCCAAAACTTCTTTTGTAGTACATATGGGGGTTTACTTCTTCTTAGTCATGCCCTTTGGCCTCAAGAACGCTGGAGCGACTTATCAACACCTTGTGAACAGGATGTTCGAGCCTGAGATTGGCAAGTCTATGAAGGTTTATGTTGATGACATGATAATGAAGGGCAAGCATTAGGGCTCACATCTGGACGACCTCCGGTGAGCGTTCAACATCCTTCGACAGTACGGAATGAAGCTCATTCCTTCCAAGTGTATGTTTGGCGTACGAGGGGGGAAGTTTCTTGGCTATGTAGTCAGCCAATGAGGGATTGAGGCTAATCCAGAGAAAATCAAGGCAATTTTAGACATACCCTCTCCTCGGAACGTTAGAGAAGTTCAAGTATTGGTAGGAAAGATAATCTCCCTTAATAGATTCATCTCTCGGTCCACCGACCGAAACTACCCTTCTTGAAGATTGTACGCAACGCTCGAAATTTTGAGTGGACTCCAGAGTGCGAGCAAGCCCTTCAAAACATGAAATAGTACCTCTCGTGCACTCCGCTCCTGACAAAGTCGGTAGAAGGAGAGCACTTGTTCATTTATCTCTCTTTCTCCTCGGGAGCTACCAGTGCAGTGCTCATCGCAGTACGCGAGCGAAAGCACTTGCCAGTATATTATTTGAGCAAAACCTTGCAAGGAGCAGAGTAGCACTACGCTGAAATTGAGAAGTTCGTCTTTGCTCTTATCAACGCTTCCCGACAGTTGAGACCCTACTTTCAAGCGCACTCTATCACGGTGCTTACTGATCAACCCCTCAAGCAAGTCCTAGCCAAGCTTGATGTCTCTGAAAGGTTGATCAAATGGTCCATTGAATTAAGCCAGTTCGACATCAGCTTCGAGCCACGCACAGCCATCCAAGCTCAAGCAGTAGCGGATCTCTGGTAGAACGCTTTGGATTGGAATCCCCATCGCTTGCAAATGAGGACTTACGGCTATTGCACACTGATGGTTCCTCGACCTCACAATAGGGGAGCCGGGGTGACCCTCAGGGATCCCCATGGAACAGAAATGGACTTTGCAGTCAAACTCGCCTTCCAAGCTACCAATAATGAAGCCGAGTACGGGACGCTCATTCAAGGGCTCAGGATCGCTTGAAAAAATGGAGCCAACAGGATAACAGCTTACTTAGATTCTCAATTGATCGCAAGTCAAATTGAAGGGACTTACGAAGCTCGAGAAACCACCATGGTTCGTTACTTGGCAAAAGCGAAGGAAATCATCGTGGAGTTCAAGGAATTCCACTTACTACAAGTCCCACGAGCAGAGAACGAGCGGGCAGACGCTCTCTCAAAGTTTGCGTCATCTATCGATGAAACTTGCAAGCGTGTAGTCACCTTCCTTCGAACCGAGGGACCATTGATAGGAGAGAGCGAACTAGCAAAGCAAGTAAACATGATTGACCCTGCCGAGCCTTGCTGGCTCGATGCAATTATCCTGTTCCTTAGAGACGGAACTCTTCCAAGCGATAAAGTCAAGACGCGAAAAATAAGGAACAAAGATCCAGGATTCTCTCTAGACAATGAGGGACGTCTTTTCAAGCGGTCTTTCCAGAGACGACCTATGCGATTCCGGAGGCCCACGCAGGCTAAGGAAGTTCTATAACATATACATGATGGCAGTTGTGGAAACCACTCTGGCGGTCGAATCTTACCCAAAAAGATACTAAGGAGCGGATTCTATTGGCCCTCGGTATTGCAGGATGCCATCAATCACTCCAAGAAGTGCCCCAAGTGCTAATTTCACGCGAACGTGCCCCAGTTTCCAACCGCACAGATGATCCCTGTCGATGTATCATGGCCCTTCGATCAATGGGGCATTGATATTGTGGGACCCCTCCCTTTGGCGGTCGGCCAACGGAAATTTGCCATCATAGCCGTGGATTACTTTACCAAATGGGCCGAGGGTGACGCGGTCAGAGATTTTATATGGAAAAATATCATCTGTTGTTATGGCATTCCGAGGGTGCTAATTTCGGACAATAGCTCATGCTCGAGAGCAAGAGAGGGGAGTGGGCCGAGGAACTCTAAGGAGCCCTCTGGGCGTATCGGACTGCCCCGCGAGTGGCAACAGGTGAGACTCCTTACG
>JBBMKE010400752.1:0-12522 GCA_037834125.1 Lippia alba | reverse complement strand
GTTGGGATCCTTTATGTATAATATGTATTCTTTTGAAAATGGTTTAGTATGCAAAACCCTAACTCGATTCATGATCGGCCCCTTTAAATCTATGCTTTCCTCTATACGTATTTATGCGTGGGTGTGCATTTAGCCCCTCACTCAGTCGAGCCGTTAGACTGACCTCTTTCCCTTCACTCTTTAGTTGTAGGTTCTCGACCTAGGCAGGAAAGTTCGTTATGTCTTGTCGTACTTCTTGTCTTAGGTCGAGTTGCATACATATGTATTACTTTTGCTACTCTTGGATATGTATTATGAATTAAAGTATGTATATGTTGGAGAATTCTTGAAAACTTGTAATATTTGGGCTTGTAGCCATTTCATGTATATTATGCTAGCTCCTTGTTATGCTTCGATCCTGTTGTTGCTTTAGTATTTTGTATTATTTATTTCTGCGCTCTGTATAGGTTAGCCCCACTTAGCCTAGTGTGTGCGTTTAGGTTTCTGTTCGCTTAGGCTTGGGCTCATGTATGGACTTCCATTTCATATGTGAGTTTGGGTCTAGGTGCGGGGTATGTGGATGGCCCACACTCGGGCATCACATCCTTAAAGTGGAAGCAGAGCTCGGGGTTAAAAAACTGGAGCTCTAGTGTCATGTTGGGTGAGTCTAGGTCGTTCGGATGAGGACAATGTGTTTTTGTGCATTTATGTAACTTATTTTCTCTTTCTTTATTGTGGACATGAACGTGATCTAGCCAACACACATATGTATTTGTATTGCTTGATTTTTGTAGGAAATTATGCCTCCACGACATCATCACCGTAGAGATAGATCTCTCGAGCTCTGAAATCATCGAGATCACTCCCCTCGACATGAGGATAATCTTGCACCGCCACCTTCACAACGAGATCCGGGGGATTTTATAGAGAGACTTGCTACATACTTAGATCAGAGGACACAAGAACGCAATAATGCCCAACCTGCCGGTTATAGCGGAGGAGGTCCTCTCACCACCATTCTCTGGAGTTCAAGAATCAAAATCGACTGGTTTTCATGGGTGGTAACGATATACAGGTGGAGGAGTGGCTTGTACAAATAGGGAGGATATAGGAGCTTATAGCATGCCATTCGGTTGAGAAGGTGAGATGCCCTCACAATGGTACAAGGACAAGCGTATGGATGGTGGACTAGTGTTCGGATCAGTTTGGAAGCCGCTGGGGAGGAAATAAATTGGGAAACCTTTTCGAGGGAGTTCCGGAACAAATATATTCTAATCACCGCGACGGATCGAAGACTTCAAGAATTTATGAACATTAGACAAGGTTCAAGGACAGTGACGGAATAATGAATATGAGTGTTTATCTCAATACTCTCCCAATATAGCTAATGATGACCGACATAAAGCTCTTCAATTTATTCGAGGCTTGAGGGAGGATATGCAAGACGCTTTTGAGGCGGTTGATATGGACAGTTGGGCACTCGCCACCGAAAAGGCTCTCAAAGTTAAGGATAGGGTTGTGGCTAGAAAGAAGGTTCCACACTTCGGCAAGGATTAAACTAGGGATATAATAAGTTCGGGAAGAGGCCGGCTCAAGAAGTTCTACCACTGGCTAAACCACAACACAAGCAACCCTGACCCCCGGGCCAAGCTCCACCTTTGGCACTACCGGCTCCACCTCAAGTTTAATGCTGTTATTACAAAGGAAAACATACGATTGAGAATTGCTCCAAATTGAATAAAAGGAGCTATGGATGCGGAGCAACAAATCATATGGTTAACAATTGCCCTAAGAATCAAAGGTAGGGACAAGCTGCAGAGAATCAAAAGCCCGCAATTCCAGGTAAGGCATATGCACTCGGGGGCGAGAAAGAGTAGATTGCCGATGTTGACCAAATGCCGTGATTGAAGGTACCATAAGCATTCATGGCACTACATTACATGTACTTTTCGATCTCGGGGTAACTCATTCTTTTATTTCTCAGGATCTTGTTTACTCCTTGTGTTTGCCTATTTCCTTGACTACACATGATTATGTGGTGAGCTCCCCACCTGGTGGGAGTTTAATTACTTGTTGAGTGTATCGGGAGTGTTCGGTGAGCTTTGAGGGCCGTGTCTTTTTAGCCGAGTTGGTTGAGATGCCGATGAAGAGATATGGGGTGATCCTCGATATGGATTAGTTATTTGAGCACCGGGGATTATCGTGAGAAGAAGGTTTTGTCGGGTTCAGTGGTATTTACGGGTGAAAGGTTGAAGTCGAGCCCATTTATTTCCTTTGTTGAGGAGAGTAAACTGGTCCGGGACGGTGCAACAGGTTTTGTGGCCTATCTTTTGAACAAACTGAAGGATCAGGCTAAACTTGAGGAGAGGAGGTTGTGAAGGAGTACTCGGATGTTTTCCCTGAGAATTTAGGTTCTTTACCACCTGATAGGGACATCGAGTTCGTTATAGACCTCTATCCCGGAGCAGAGCCATTTTTGAAGACTCACTATAGGATGGTTCCTGCAAAACTAAAGGAGTTGAAGTCACAGCTTGATGAAATTCTAGCTTGCGAGTACATTCACCCGAGTATTTCTCCGTGGGGTGCTCCCGTTCTATTTGTAAAGAAGAAAGATAGAATGTTGTGAATGTGCAGTGATTACCGCGAGTTGAATTAGATGACCGTGAAGAATAAATACCTTTACCTTACATCGAGGAATTGTTTGATCTTCTGCAAGGTTCTCGGGTTTACTCCAAGTTAGATTTGAGGCAGGGTTACTATCAGCTGCATATCAGTGATGAAGATATACCGAAGACAGGGTTTAATACTCGGTACGGGCATTTTGAGTTCGTTGTGATGCCTTTTGGGTTAACAAATGCCCCAGCTATGTTCATGGACGAGGTCCGCTAAAGAGCATGCACAACATTTGAGAATAATCTTGGAAACTCTAAGAGAACACAAGCTGTATGCCAAATTCAGCAAGTGTGAGTTCTGTATCTACAAAGTTGTATTTCTAGGCCATATCATTTCAGGCAATGGAATTGAAGTTGATCCATCCAAGATTGAAACCGTGCTTCATTAGGAGAGGCCGAAGAATGCATTAGAGATTCGAAGTTTTCTTGGATTAATGGGGTATTATCGCAGGTTCGTTAAGGACTTTTCTAAGATTGCTGCCCCGTTGACTCAGTTAACTAAGAAAGATGCACCGTTTGAATGGGATGATAAGTGTGAAGCTAGCTTCCAAACTTTGAAGGTGAGATTAACTTCGACACCTGTTCTTACCCTACCAAAAGGTACCGAGGGGTATGCAGTTTACACGGATGCTTCCAAAGTAGGAATCGGATGCGTTTTGATGCAGAATGGTAGAGTGATAGCTTATGCTTTGAGGAAATTGAAGGAGCATGAGAACAATGACCCTACCCACGACTTAGAGTTGGTCGCCGTTGTGTTTGAATTGGTGAAGTGGCAACATTATCGCTACGGTGCAACTTTTGAAGTGTTTACTGATAACTAAAGCCTCAAGTATCTCTTTTTTCAGAAAGACTTGAACGTGAAATAGAGGTGTTGGGTGGAGTTACTAGAGGATTATGATTGTAAAATCCGTACCACCCCGGTAAAGCGAACGTGGTAGCTGATGCCTTGAGCAGAAAGACGAGTGTGAGTAGTGTAAAAGTTGGGACTTCTAGTTCAGGTTCGGATATCTTGTGGATGGGAACTTAGTTGGCTAATCTCACCGTTGTACCGGATTTGAAAAAATAATTGTTGGAAGCTCAATCTACGGATCCGCCAATTTAGAAATTGGTTGTTTGTGCTAGAAATGATCCAAAATCGAGGTTTAAGGTAGATGACATAGGATTGTTGAGGTTTAGAACGAGAGTATGTGTCCCGAAAGAGCTCAAGAGGATTGTACTTGAGGAGGCACATCGATCAGGGTACTCTATCCATCCAGGAGGTACCAAAATGTATCGGGATTTAAGAGAGAAGTTTTGGTGTAATCGCATGAAAAGGGACGCCACGAACTTCATAAAGCGATGTTTAACATGCCAAAGAATTAAAGTTAAGCTTCAAAAGCTGGGTGGAACCCTCCAACCACTTCCTATTCCTGAATGGAAGTGGGAGCAAGTGACGATTGACTTCGTGTCAGGCTTGCCAAGAGTTAAAGGAGGATATGATGGGATATTGGTGATTGTTGATAGACTAACAAAGTCGGCCCATTTTCTCTAGGTAAGAATGTCTGACAAGGTTCCAAAACTAGCCGAGCTGTATTATTGGGAGATTGTAAGGTTGCATGGAGTTCCGGCTAGCATAGTTTCGAATAGGGATCCGTGGTTCACATCGATTTTCTGGCAGAATCTTCAGAAACAGTTGAAAACGAAGCTCAAGTTTAGCACCACCTCACACCCTCAAACGAACGGGCAATCTGAGTGGTTGATTCAGTACTTGGAAGATTTACTTAGGGCGTGTGCTTTGGATTTCAGGAATAAGTGGGACGAGCATCTACCTCTAGTTGAATTTGCTTATAATAACAACTATCAAGCCTTGATTAAGATGGCTCCATATGAGAAAGTGCCGATCACCTTTATTTTAGGATATAGAGGATTGGAGATGGACCGTTGAAGGTCAACTGGAGAGAGCCGAGCCTAAGGAAATGATTGTCGATACAATTGACAAGGTTCAGAAAATCAGGCAATGAATGAAGGCCGCTCAAGCTCGTCAGAAGAGCTATGCCGATAAGAGAAGGAGATCGTTAGAGTTTGAAGTTGGAGATAAGATTTTTCTCAAAGCATCTCCAAGGAAGGGCTTCTCTCGAATTGGAAAAGGTGGAAAGCTTAATCCACGATTTCTTGGCCCCTTTGAAATCATGAAAAGAATCGGGGAGTCGGCATATAAATTGGACTTGCCGCCAAGTTTAACCGGGATACACAACGTGTTTCATGTCTCACAACTTCACAAGTACTATCCCGATGAGGCATCCATTCTTCCCATTGAAGAGGTGCAGTTGGAACCAAATTTGACGATCATTAAGTACCCAGTTGCGATACAAGACCGGAAGGTTCAAGAGTTAAGAAACAAGTGAATCCCCTTGGTAAGAGTTCTTTGACAAGATCAGAAGTCTGAGGAGTCGACTTGGAAACCGAGGAGAGGATGAAGAAGTTGTATCCGGAGTTGTTTGAAGCCCCGAGTTGGACTTAAGGACAAGTCCTTTTTAAGGGGGGTTTGTGACACCCAGTCCTTTCGTATGTACAGGTTCGTACCACTTGTGAGTTTATTTATCGTTTTGCATTTATTTTCATACCTAGTTCATGCATTACATTCTTATTTACATTTCTTATTTGAACAATTTGAATTGTGTGACAATTTGAATTCCTTGTTAATCGCGTAATACGTATTTTGTAAATTCGATTTTGCGAGCATGCTTAATGTTAATTATATGACTCTTAGACTTGTTTGAGCATTTTAAACTTGTTTTGGGACTTAGTGTAATTTAGTTGGACTCAATTTGTTACTTTTTGAATGTTTTGGGGCTATTTGGTAATTATGGCTTTTAAGTCCCTAGTTTGTTTCATGAGCTCGGGAACTCAGATTCAAGTTCTAACACCTTTGTTGAGTTTGATTAGATGAATTGGATTCAATGAGACTAACCCCATAATTTTTGGACCTCATTTCGACCCAAAAATCGACCCGCGTACACAATACGTACCTAAAAACCCTAGTGGGACCCATAGCCCATGCCTTGAGAGTTTTCTTTTCCTTTTTCTCTCCAATTTTCAGTATTTCCCTCTCTGTCACACTCGTACACATGCAACAGCCTTGAAAGAGAAAGGAGAAAAGATTTTCCCAAGTGCAAACCTCCATTTTTGTTCTCACCCCAAGCTCAAGACCTCATCTCCTTCCACTTTCTCTTCAAGGTAAGCATATATTTGTGATCCTCTTGCTCTTATGACCTTATTTATGTGAGTATTTGTTGGATTCTATGTTGGGAAGTATGTGTATTAGATTGAGCATGAGTAGGAAAGGTTTGATGGCATATGTGATTTCTTGTATCTCTTTGATCTTTGTTGTATTCTTTAGCATTTATGGAGGTGTTGGATGCTTTTTCATTGAGTATTTATGGTTCTTGTGCTTGGTAGTTAGTTGGAGAACTTCCTGGCATTTATGACTATGGTGGGTTTGTGGGATTATGCATAAGAACTAGATTTATGGGCGCATTTGAGTGATATATGTGCACAAGAGGTGATTTTAAGCATGAGTGTTGAATTTTGCTTGGTGTAATGGCTTGATCACTTGGAACCCTTCACCTAATTATTGTATTTGAGAGATATTATGTATTAAGGATTGGTTTTGTGCATTTGGGTGCTAAGAAGTTGGATTTTGGACTCATTTATGCATGTAGCGCCGGGAACAAAAGGCGCCACATCCCCTGCACTATAAGCCCGATTCACATATGAAATGGAAAGTCCATACATGAACCAAGCTCACAGCGAATGGGGACTCACTCACTCACTAGGCTAGGCGGGACTAAGGTACGAACCAAGCAATCACAACAACAGAGCTAATCAACATAAAGCGGAAGCATTAACATGACTATTACATGAACAATTGAGCCACAGGCTCTACAACACCATTATATACAAATAGACATGGCCATCACAGACTCAAAATACAATTTAAACCGCCATGGGCGTTCGTAAAATAAATACAATAAATAAGCATGAGTGTAAGTAGAAAGATAGTACTAAACACTAATGCAAGACTCGAAAGACACGACTTTCTGCCTAGCACTCCAACCTACAAGAAACTGAAAAAAAGCCGGGTTCAGTCTATAGGAGACTGGTGGGTACAAAATGGGGCATATTATAATAATATTGCGGAATTTAAACACCCACACATGCGAGCCATAATCCCTTGCGAGGTTTTTGAAATAATTCCTAAGTGGGTGAAAACAAAATAAAACAACGCTCGAGATTACGACTATCAATTCAATTTAATTCATGCAATGGTCAAATGTGAGCCCGACGAGTGGGTAAATTCTCCAACCTTTACCTCGTGTGTGCATTCATTCATTATTTCATTCGTTAATGATCATGCAACATTCATTCATTCATTCATTCATTCATTCATTCGTTCATTCATTCATTCATTCATTCATTCATTCATTCACTAATTCGTTCATTCATTCATTCATTCATTCATTCATTCGTTCGTTCGTTCGTTCATTCATTCATTCATTCATTCATTGTTATTATCATTCATTCATGCATTAACACTTACTCCTTTTGCCTCCGGTTGGTGGACGACCTCGGCCAAAGGCCATCCACCCATTCATTATGGCTAGAGGGGTTCATGAGGCCCCAAAAGCCCGATTCCCATTCCTCGCTAATCTCTTAGCAAGGGCCGGTAACATCGTAGTTCATTGCGGGACTAATGCACAGGATCACCGTCAGCCCATGCTTCCCGGATAGCCACGTACATTTCGTCCCATGGCCCCCATTCATTGTGAACACTGATCTCGCCAAAACATTAGGTGGGAATTCATAAAAGAAAGAGGGGAGATTTTGACGTGAAAACCTTTGACTCTCTTGAAAAGACTCTATATATATATATAAATATATATATATATATATAAAATACCTTTGGCTTAAACATACACATTAGGATATATCAGGTCAATTCATAACTATTAAAAGAGAAACCCACCTATTACACCTTACCGAACAATACCAAAAAGACATGAAGATAGGAATGTGTCCTATGAACCCGGTAAGTCTCCGCCCTGGAGAAAACTGTACAAAAGATAACACGGTGCAATTGTGAGACTCAAGACTCCAAATGAACCACATATGATGCATGGAAATGCATTGGTATGATATGGAGTGCATAAAAGGTGATATCATGTCATGAGACGTTCATGTGCACAATAAATACAATAGAAGTTCAAGTACATGCATTTCATTCATCTTTTGGTGTATTCAATTCCATTCGAGTCCATAACTTTCACGAATCAATTCAAATCGAGCCATTAATCTCAAACAATGATCATAACATGTGTATCAACAAGTTCAAAAGTCATATGAATCATAAAAGAAAGGTAAAATGCACAATTAGGGTTCATAAACCAAGATTCCATTCATTCATGCGCATTAAGGAGCAATTAAGGCATGTGAAGTCATATCTTGCACATAACACCTCAAACGAATCCATAAATTTCACAAAATTAACATAATACATCATATAACAAGTTAGGATGATAATAGGGGTGGTAAATTATGAGAAAAGTAGAAAAGAAGCATAAGAACTATCTCCAAACATGATCTTGTGAAATCTGACAGTTTTTCCAAGATGTGCAAGTTGCAGTAAAACGAGGATATCTGAAGATTGAGAAGTCCAAATTGGGTTTTGTTTGATGAAGATGAAACTATACAAACAGGGATTTCCAAAAATATATAGCTCGAATCATGGTTCAAAGCGGTCTAAAAATGGAGTTGGTGTGAAGTTGGGCAAGAGCAGAATTTCGGCGAAGAAGCGACACAATTTTGTGGAGGTCATATCTCACAAACCACAACGAATTTTTAGGCGATTCCAAAGGGAGGTTGTTCTAAACTAAAAAATAATTGTTTTTTAAAAATTTCAGGTCATTTGGACAAGTATAGATTGGAAAAATCTCTTGTATCATGTAACGGACGTTACCCAGGTTTGTGCAGAAACGGTGTAACGGCCGTTACCCCTTACCGAGGCTGATCTCTGCACCATTTCTCCCCTGTTCAGCCCTGAATTCCATCCCAAACAAATCATGAACAATTACCACACAATGAGGCAACATAATACTACAAGAATGCAAGGATTTCATGCCCTAAAACATGCCAAAACCAAATCTAAAGTGCAAGGGAACAAGTAGAGATGCAATCATGGAAAATCCCTCAATTTCATCAATGGTAACTTGATGAATGCTCAACCACCAACATACATTAAACCATAGAATAATAATGGATGCATTAGGATCATTTATCATCAATCAATCTCAAGATCAAGGCAAGAAATCATGCAAACCCATCAAAAATGCTCAAACCCTTACTATTCATTCTCTTGATCATTTCTCCAATCAAACCCACACCATAGCTTGCATATATACACTTAAATGAATAAGAAGAAGATTGAAAATCATATTCCAAGCTTACCTTTCAAATATGGGAGGAGATGGAGGTGAATGTCGTCTTGGAGATGAAGATGAATATTGTTTTCTTGATGGGGAACAAGGGGCTCGGTTTTGCTGCCACATTTCTCTCAATTTGGAGTGTAAAATGAAATTAGAAGTTACGGATGATAGGGTATTAAGTTAGGTTTAAGTGGGTCCAAAGTTTGCCTCTTTTGGTTAAGTATGGAGGGAGTTATTAGTGTTTTAGTGCAAGGGGGTCATTTAGGCGGGTGAGTGAGAGTGAGGTGAGTTCCAGGTGAATTTCGAGTGTTCGAACGAGGTTGGAAATATACCACGGGCACATATATTCATTCATAACACATAAATACACAACATACTCAAAATTCACCAAATTCCAAATTCAAACCGAATAGAATCGGCACACGAATTTAACACTCAAGCTCAAGCCATTCAATAAGCATTTAAGTTCACATATTCTCAATTATTCACAAGTATTCAAACATTCCAAATAAGAGAATTCAAGAATATACAAATAAACCACATAATTACATATATAAAGGAATCTATAATGCGTAAATTGTGTCACATACGTCAAACTTGTAACATGAAAAATCGGGGCATTACAACCTCTCCATCTTAAAGGAATCCATCCTCTGATTCACTACTCGACCAAACAATCAATGAGGGAACCCCATCCTATAAAAGACAAAGAGAGAAATGCACCTCTCGAAAAGCAAAGAGAGAGAACCCCGTCTCTTAAGCAAGAAGGAGAGAACCCCGTCTCTCAAACAACAAAGAGAGAACCCCGTCTCTCAAATAACAAAGATTAGAGAATCCTGTCTCTCAAGCAACAAAGAGAGAACCCCGTCTCTCAAACAACAAAGAGAGAACCCAATCTCGAAAACAACAAAGAGAGAACCCCGTCTCGAAAACAACAAAGAGAGGGAATCTCCAATACTCCCAAACAACACAACGCAAACCAGAAAAACACGCGGAAAGGGACAAGGTGGCAACCAACAACCACAATAAGCACACATGGAGCAAGCAATAATTATTATTCACATAGTTCAGTAACAACAAAAAAAGCAGTTAATTCAGTTAAGGATCAAAATAGTGAAGAAATTTATCAAATGAGAATTGCATGCATATGCCATGAATGTTTGATCTACCGTTCACCAAAGTAGTAAACTTGAAGTCGATTGTGATCCGAGACAATTGCGTGATCTTGTCCTTATGTGGCTTAATCCTCAAGTGCTCCTTTTTCCTCTACGTTTTAACACTTCCACTTTGACCCCTTTCAATTCTTGATAGAAGGCTCTACTTGATCTATTCCACTCATTTTGACTACCCCGTGATTATCCGTTTGATAGAATGGGTGACCAATAGTTAAGTATGTTTATGGATCCTTGTTCTAGTCCTTGGTTCATGAAAATTTTTCTTGGATTGAATCAACAAGAATCATTTCCAAAACAAACTAAACCCGTTGATTTCCAAAGTTTGAATCAATCCTTTCCTGGTTCATTCCCCTTCTCACCATCTTTTACTTGGCGAAGCTCTTGGAATTTAAACCTTCTACCCTTGCCAAAATTCAAACTTGCTATACTTGAAAGGAGCTACTCCCTAAACCTTTCGAGGATTGAACTCTATCTCATGATAGTGATCAGGGTGGTTTTCTTCTCTCTCGTTCCTCCTAAATTAAGTCGGGACTATTATTTCCCCCAAAGTTAATTCCTTGATCATTTCTACTTCCGATTTTATCTCGGCTCTTGCATCTGGTTTATTTTCCATGATAGAATAAAACCCTTAGACATCAATTAAACCTCTCAAAGATGATGATTACTAATTTCTTCGTCTTCTTATTGCCATCCCACAACCTTCTCTCGATGCGACCCTACTCTTTCAAGAGCCGATCCTAGACTTATCCCACATACTTGTCTCTCTTTTCAACAGTTGAAGATATCCTTCGATGACCTAAATACATTCTTTCCCCTTAAAAGCCTCAACCTTCTCAAGTTGATCTATATCCATTTCATTCAACCGAAACTCATGTTTCCCCCCCGGTCAATATGGCCAAAATTCCACTCCACCTCTCTTTATTTTGAAATTCCATTTCCGGCTTAGTCTAAACACCAATATTCTGAAATCCCCTTTTCTCTTCGTTGTTGGATAAAACTCTGATTGAGGCGGTGATTGAAGTATTCAATAAGGAAGGTATCCTAACAAGTAAACACTAAAACAATGCATGTCGGGTTAAGATACTTAATGAATGTAGCATACGGTTCACATTAGCAAAGGCACACCAAATCAACAACTATAGAAACATCAAGCATGGATTGGGATTTAGGACAATTAAATACAACGTATGAGGCACGTGCTATGTATGCATTAAACCTGGCACCGTAGCAATGGTTTTCGTACAAGTCCTCATCTATTGCTTTAGATATTGCATGCATTGGTTGAGGGTGGTTCTTCAAATTTGAACTTTGTTGGTGCATTCCTCTTTGAATCCTTGTAGCGATTGGAGGTCTAGAAGGCCCATGAAAATGTTGAGATTTGAATTCTCCCAACACTCCCATACGAGGCACCTTCATCCTCAACAACTTTAAGTCCCTTGCTTCCATGCTTAACTTCTTGTCTCCCGGTGCCCTTTCAACTCGTGGTTTGTGCCCCACCATATTCGTCGAGGATCCTTTAAAATTGGTAGACGAATGAGGTTGAAGAGCTCCTCGTGCATCGACCTTCCCTTGCAGACCTTAGGCGAATGAAAATAAACTTTTTAAGAAAATGGCCTTGAAAATCCTCTACCAATTTGGAACCTTGTTGAAACCCAACCACCCATTTTCTATAAATTGAGATTTGTGGTCAAGCTCGACCAAAAATCTTCTCTTCAACCACAACTCAATTCAAATATTGATGCATATGGGTTAGTATATGCTTTTGACACATATTTAGCACATTAAAGCATATAACGGATGCAAATGCAACACATAATTGGAAACTTCGAAATTAAACATATTGTCACGTAAATATTCCATCAATTTACATCTAACAATGCCAAGATCAATGCAACACACAAGTTGATAAATAGTTCCTATGCCGTTGACCTAAACTGACTCAACACGACACGAGAACTCCGGTTTTGCAATCTAGAGCTTCGATACCACTTAAATGTGTAGCGCCCGGAACAAAAGGCGCCACATCCCCCGCACTGTAAGCCCGATTCACATATGAAATGGAAAGTCCATACATGAACTAAGCTCACAGTGAACGGGGACTCACTCACTCACTAGGCTAGGCGGGACTAATGTACGAACCAAGCAATCACAACAACAGAGCTAAGCAACATAAAGTGGAAGCATTAACATGACTATTACATGAACAATTGAGCAACGGGCTCTACAACACCATTA
>JBBMKE010400703.1:0-12528 GCA_037834125.1 Lippia alba | reverse complement strand
GACAAAATCTGTCACGAAACCTTAGTGTTATTGATTTTGAGATACGATAATTAGGGCTTTTTTTGTGTGTGAGTTTCTTTTGGTTCGATAATATATTTTGATGGAGTTTCCAGAAGTTTTTTCGAAGATTTTTTTTGTGGGTTTTAATATTTTTTCAGACATTCTGTCAATTTTAGTTTTTAATGTGACATGATTCAAGAAATCTCAAGAGGTTGAAGAGCATCCAACAATTTAAGGAGTTATTTGGAGAGCAAAGGATTGCCTGCTGGTGTTAATTTGGGGATGTGTAGTGTTCTTCAAAGTTCAAACTACTGGAGACGGGGCATTTCCAACCTCTACTAAGTGTTGGAATTCGGAATTTGTTGTAATGTTATCATAATGTGGAGATTTATTATGTAATTTGATACTATGTTGTAATGATTGTCGTATTGATATATAGCTTGCCTTTTGTCTGTTTTGTGGATAGTTAGAATGTAAATTCATTTTTATTAAATCAAGCAAAATATTGCATCAAGTATATCTAGATAATTATCTTTTTTTTTTCAAATCAAAAGTACAATTTGACAAAATCTGTAATTACGAAAATGAATATTTTCTGCTCATAATGGCTGTTGAAAAAAAGGCAATGTCAAAGCCAACAGGGGTTGGCCAAGTGGTGAGGGTTATTTCTTGAAGGTAAAGACCCAAGTTCGAATCCCTCAGGCCACTTGGGTTGTGTGCGTTTAAAAAAAAAAAAGGCAATGTCAAAATTACACTTGCACCCCACAATAAAATAACAAATTACATTCAACCCCAAGGATATTTGGGAAGAATTTTTTTTACTAAAGTCAACAAGGGCATTTTCGGGTTTTTTAAAAATATTTTGCTGATATCATCACATTTTTAACAGATTTCTAACTTTTTGGGGGCTAAGTGTAATTTAAATTTTTTATAGGGATGGTATCTATAATTATATCTAAAAGTGGTATATCAACTGTAATTACCCTATCTAATTTGGGGGTCAAGTATAATTAACCCTAAGCTGAATCATGGACTTAATTTGGTCTATTTAGCAAGATTTTGCAGTGGAGTTTTACTCATCATGGTGTAGTTTTAAACTTTTAATTCATCCGTACAGTCTTAACTTTGATATGAATCAATTTTAATTGCAAGTCCAACTGGCCCTATCATTTGTATCACACAACTAACTATATAAAGTTCGCAATTATCTGTCTAATATGAATCAATTTAATTGCCTACCCATAAAATTTTCAGTTGGCAGTCTAATTGCTCATGCCATTTTTTTTTATACATTGTTAGGTTGTAATTTTTTTATTAATAATAACAATATACAGAGGAGTTCAAAGACACAAAATTTTTAAGTTAATATACAATTAAATTATTAAATAACATTGTTAATGTTAAAACTTAAAAGAAAAAAAGTGAAGCAGTCACGATAAGATTGATCTAAATTATTAATGAATTCATTATTAAGATAAAGTTCGAATTCAATTTAAGTGTACATTTTCTATTTTTTAAAGGGAGTTGTTGTGTCGGCTACTTCACCCAATATTCTGGCAATGGGCATATGATGAAGAGGGTCATTAGAGTGGCCACTATTATATTTATTATTTTGGTACAAAGAGTAGTCCCTAATGTCCATCGTCTGGAAACATAGTTAAAGAGCAAAAAAGTACATAGATATCTATTTATAAATACATATAGTACCTCGACAATAATTTCTATAAAGGGAGAGTAGTTGGAAATGTCTAATCATGTCTATTTATATTTTAGGTTTGTTTTAATTAGATTGAATTTAAATTAATATTTTATCTATTACTAATTCCTAATATTGAATCAAAACAAAAAAAAATCCTAATTGATTATTTCTTTTATTATACGGCTAAAAGTTATTTTTTGTTACACTGTTATTTTTGCTCAATTTATATAGTGTGTATCTATGTTGCACGGACACGGCGATACGGACACGACACGACACGGACACGGCGACATGAATTTTTAAAAAATTTTAGGACACGACACGGCTATATTTTATACAAAAATAAATAAATTATAAATATAATCTATATAAAATAAAATACTTATAAAAGTATGTAATATTAAAACCTCAAATAAGTGTTGTTATTTCAGTTTTTTACCCAAAAAATTCTAAAAGTATTAAAAAGCGCATAAAAAAACTTTTTTTATTATAAAATATGTCCCACCGTGTCCGAGCCGTGTCGGAGACACTTCACCTTACCGTGTCCGACACCGTGTCCCAAATTTTTTTTTTCGGACACGCCTTCTGCCGTGTCGGAGCCGTGTCCGAGTCCGACATGTGTCAGACACTGCACGGGCCCAAATTGGGCCGTGTCCTTGCATCATTGGTGTGTATTTACCTTTTGCCCTCATTCCAAAACTCTTTTCTTCCATCTTTTCCCTTTTTAACAATTTTGGAGGGAGGCAGAGATACCTTGGTAAAAGCAAGTTCATGAGTTATTATTAGGGAAAAATATTTTTTGTCATATTTTGTGTATTTTTATAATTTATTATTTTAATAAATTTTATATGTAAATCATTGTTTAATATTTGTATTTGTAATGTATAATTATTTAAATTTTTTTGATGGTTTTGGTTAAAAAATATGATACGTGGCATGTTTATAAAACATACACAGTTTATTTTCACCAAAACTACAAAAAAAAAAAAAGAATAGCTGTATGTTGCAAATACAAACATTGAATGACGGTTTGTAATTAAAGGTTATTGGATAGATAAATTACAACCCAAAAAAAAGAGTCAAAATCCAAACGATAAAAAAACATTTTCTCTATTATTAAATATCCTAATCTTTAAAGTATATCAAAGTAAATAACAGAAAATGGAAGATTTTTCGCCAAATCTATTTTTTCTAGCTCAGGAAACTACTTATATTTTGATAATCAATTGTGGAGTTCCAAAATATTGCATAAACTCCTTTCAAGTATTTATATATAATGGTAATAAAATTATGATAACTGTAATAGTACAGTAGGAATCCGACCAACATCCATTAAGCACTTAAAACTTATAATTTGCAATTATTTAGTAGTTTAGTGTAGTCGTGGAAATGATCAAAAGATGTTGTGAAGTGGTGGGTCCAAACTCAGCTCTAATTCGACAATAAGACCACTCAAAGCTTAGAGGTGGAATTGGTTCATCGTCACAAAGATCTTAGGTTCCCTGACTGGTGGATGGTCATGATCTTCATGAACGGCCCAAACGCAGGTCGAGTACATGTCTGAACTCCGAAATTGAGTTGCATTCTTGATTCCAACTTCCAAGTATCCAACTATTCTTTGAAGCAGTGACTGGTTCTTGAAAGTGTTGAAAGATTCTTGTGGTCTGGAAACCTAATTGAGACAGAAAAAATTCAAATTAACAGCGGCGACGCAGGGTGAGGGTAGCCCGATGGAGACGATGAGAGGTGGTGAAAATGTGGATGGAGACGAAGAGAGAGAATGAGAATTGAAATAGCAAGGAACTTGGGCTTTGTTTTAAATGACTATGGGGTTTGTAAATATTGATGGTGGGCTTATTAGATTTGAAGAAATAAAATGGTTGGTTTTTGGTTTCTGGAATCTACATATAAATTAGGGTGGTCGGATTTTAATCCGAATTTTGACATATAAGATCGATTAAAAAAATTTGATAGATAGGGTCTGCACTCGACGCCCAGTCCGGTTTGATTTCTTCAGAAGCACCATTGTACGATCCATGAGTCCAGTAAAAGGTATGGAAGTGAAAAAGCTGAATGAGGACCGCTTCCTATTGTCTTTTAATCATAAACTTGATATGGAGAGGGTGATGGCTAACACCCCTTGGTGCTTTGAGAAATATCCACTTATCCTGAAAGTACTGAATGGTGAAGAAGATCCATTGTCTGTGACATTAAATCTCTGTGATTATTTTGTCCGTATTCAAGGGCTGCCTTGGAATTGTAGGAATGAAAATGTAGCCAAAATGATCGGGAATTCTATTGGCGTCTACCGGGAAACAGGGAACAGTATTAAGCAGCCTTTGTATGCAGATTTTTTCAAGATTCGGGTAGAATTGAAAATGGATGAGCCTCTGTGCAGATATCTAAAACTGAATCTTGGGGGAAAGGAGACAGTGTTAACCTTCAAGTATGAGAGGCTTGCAAACTTCTGCTACCTTTGTGGCATATGCGATCACATCGATCAATATTGTCCGTTACGGTATGAGGATAACTTCTGTGACCCGTCCCCAAATTACCCTTACGGCGATTGGCTACGATCTACTTCGCCCGATCAATCACCTTTCCAACACTCCTCACCACTTCCCTGTAAGACTTCCGAACCTCAGAATGCTCCCTCCCATAATCCTACCACACACAACTACACTACAAACTCCTCCAACCCTCCCTCCTATGCGGAATCTTATAACTGACCTGCACAGCACCCCAATAATATTTCCGCACAAGTCACTATTGTTGAAAAAGTGAATATCAGCAGCCATGCAAACCTGCCCCTCACCAATTCAGCTTTACAAACAATCATTCCCCACTCATCCTCTATTGCAAACCTGCACACGTCCCCCATGTTGAACCCAACCATCTCTCCTCATCCTCCATCACCCAACAATCTCCCACTTTCATATCCCCTCAACCGCAATACCAGAAATAGATCCCCAGAAACTAGCCCCCAGAGAAGTCTTCAAAAATAGAAAACCTATCACAGTCATATACCGGACAAAGAAAACTTCCAACCACTCCTCAACCCTGACCCAAATGCACCACGCGACTCCACACTCATAAACGTCCCCTTGACCTTTAACATGTCCAATAGCAGCCCTACTTCCAACCTTAAAATCCGAAAATTCCGAAGCAAAACCCCAGCCATTCCTATCTCTTCTCACTCCAGTGACCCGTTAGCTCCTCTTGACAACCTTTCCCTTCCCTCTCAACTCGTGGATATTACTCTTTTGGATATCTCTAACTCAACGGTGGAGGCTGTAAGGCAGCCCCGCCGAGACCAATGAGTTGCCTCAGCTGGAACTGCCAGGGCACGGGGGGTCCCTGGCGAGTTCATAACCTTCGGTCTCTGATTAGGGACCATAACCCCTCGATTGTGTTCTTGTCTGAAACGAGATGTAAACAAAGGCGAATTGATAACTGGAAGAATCTTTTTAACATGGATGGTATTGGCGTTGACTCCATTCGTTCTAGTGGAGGTTTGGCGCTGTTTTGGAAAAGAGATATTAATGTTACTTTATTGAGTTTCTCTAAGAATCATATCGATGTGATTGTCTCGGGATCTGATTCTGGGGATGATTGGAGGTTCACGGGTTTCTACGGGATTCCGGAGCGGCATAACAGAGAGTTGTCTTGGGATCTTATTGGCTCTCTCAGTCAGCAATCGTACCTCCCTTGGTTAGTTTCGGGAGATTTTAATGAGATTTTGCATAATGGTGAAAAATCGGGGGGTAATGATCGGAGTTTTCGTCAGATGGAGAACTTTGCTGATGCTCTTAGGTTGGCAGGCCTCTCGGATTTGGGACACACCGGATTCCCGTTTACCTGGAGAAAGAATAGAAGAGAGCCGGATACTCTTCGAGCAAGGCTTGATCGTTCAGTTGCTACGGATGCTTGGCGATCGCTGTTCCCTAACGCGTGCATGCTTCACCTTTTAGCTTCGTGCTCGGACCACATTCCTATTCTCACTAAACTGGATAACTCTCCTAGAACGGTTAAGAAGGGTGTGAAATCGATCATATTTGAGGCTATGTGGATTCGCAGCTCGGATTGTGAAGAGTTTGTTGAGTCGGCGTGGAATTCCTCCCTTGGTGGTACCGCGACAGATAAGGTAATTAATAGTGTTGAGAGGTGTAAAGTGGGTTTTCTTAATTGGCGCCAGCAACAGAGGGATCGTGAGAAGGATAAAAAATGTTGGGAGGCAAGAATTAAAAGATTGAGAAATGAACCGATTACGGAGGCCTTGAAGCTAGAGGAGGCTGATTTGAGGAGAAAATTGGGGCAGGCACTTTGGGAGGAGGAAGTTGTATGGCGGCAGCTGGCCAAAATATACTGGTTAAAGGAGGGTGATCAGAACACGAAGTTCTTCCATCAGAAGGCTTCACAGAGGCAACAGATGAACTACATCGAGGCTCTGAAAGATGATGCGGGGGTCTCTCATGCCTCGGAGGAGGGGATCAAACATATTATCGAATCTTACTTTGGCGAGCTTTTTGAGTCCCAAGCTTGCTCTAGGAATGAGATGGAGAATATTCTTAAGGTGGTTCCTCACAGGGTAACGGGTGCGATGGAGAATCGGTTGTTAGCTCCGTTCGGTCATAATGAGGTAACTCTTGCACTTAAAGCCATGTCTCCCCTCAAATCCCCGGGTCCGGATGGACTTCCCCCTCTGTTTTTTCAGCGGTACTGGTATATTGTTGGGCGTAATGTCATTGGTTGGGTTCTTGATTTTTTGAATAAGGGAGAATTTGATAAACGCATGAACTTTACCCACATTGTATTGATTCCGAAATGTAATTCCCCCGATTTAATTACCCAATTTCGCCCCATTAGCCTTTGCAATGTGATCTATAAGATTGCGTCGAAAGCTTTAGCCAACCGATTGAAACCTTTTCTGGATACTCTTATTTCCCCCACCCAGTCTGCTTTTGTGTCTCACCGTTTAATCAGTGATAATGTTCTTGTGGCATTTGAAGTAAATCACTTTATTAAGAACTGCAGTACAGGAAAGAACGGTTTCTTCAGTTTAAAGCTCGATATGAGCAAGGCGTACGATAGAGTGGAATGGGGGTTCATTGCTCGGGTCATGATCAGGTTAGGTTTCCCTCAAATCTTTATTAACCGTATCTTGACTTGTATCTCCACTGTTTCTTATTCGTTCCTGCTTAACGGTTTAGAGTTTGGTTCATTGGTCCCGGAAAGAGGTCTCCGTCAAGGGGATCCTCTTTCCCCTTATCTGTTTCTTTTGTGCGCAGAGGTTCTCTCACTTATGTTGCAGGAACAGGAGGATTTGGGCTTGTTAAAGGGGGTGGCGGTTTGCAGGGGTGCCCCGAGAGTGTCTCACCTACTTTTTACAGATGATACTCTCATTTGTGGAAGTGCTTCTCGGGAGGCAATGATGACAGTGAAAGGCGTGTTAGAGAAATATGGGAAGGTGTCGGGCCAGCTTATGAATGGAGCTAAGTCATCGATCTTCTTTAGTCCAAATATCCCTAAGGAAAGAGGGTTGGAACTGGCGGCCGATTTGGGAGTGAAGTGGGTTGACCGGCTAGACGCGTACTTGGGGCTCCCTTCCTCCATAGGACGTTCCAAAAAGGAAGTTTTCTCCAACATTGTTGATCAGATAAAGAAGAAAGCGCGGGGGTACTCGGAGAAATTCCTTTCCAAGGAAGTAAAGAGGTACTTATCAAGGCTGTATTACAAGCGATTCCTTCCTACACATTGAATTGCTTTCTCCTGCCTGATGGAACTGTAAGAGAAATCGACTCGATTTTCTCTAAGTTTTGGTGGAACGATAAGGATAAGAACCGTATACATTGGATTGCATGGAGGAGGTTGTGCACTAGCAAACAGCGAGGGGGCTTGGGGTTCCGTACGATAAAACTTTTCAATCTCGCGTTGCTCGCGAAACAATTGTGGAGGTTGATTCGGTTTCCAGAAAGCCTTTTAAGTAGAATAATGAAGGCTAAGTATTATTCGAACTGCAACCCGTGGGATGCTAATTTGGGTCGGTCCCCGTCATATGCATGGCGTAGTCTCCATGCAGCAAGTTACCTAATTGCGGCGGGTACGAGATGGAGGGTGGGAGACGGGTCATCTATTCATGTGTGGAGGGATAGATGGATGCCTAATGCCCCGGTGTTTAGACCTAAATATAGGGAAGATGCTCTTATTCATCCGGAGTGGGTGGAGGACTTGTTGGAACCGGGGGTGTTGAAGTGGAATGAAGAGCTGATTCGTAATTCCTTTTACGAAGAGGACGCTCGGACCATTTTGAGTATTCCATTGGGTGATAGTAAAAGATAGGACTTTATTATCTGGCACTACACTTCGAATGGCTACTTTACGGTTAGGAGTGCGTATCACTTAGCGGTCCAATTGGCGGATGGTGTAGGGGCCGGGGGTACTTCGAATCATGAGGTTTGGAAGAGGTTGTGGACTGTAGAGGTACAGCCTAAGCTGCGCAACTTCCTGTGGCGATGTGCGCATGACATTCTCCCCACGGGGACGAATCTTAGACGGAGGAACTGTGGTGATGAAGCCCGGTGTGTTTACTGTGACTCGGAAGAGGAAGACTTGGGCCATGCCTTATTCACGTGCCCTTTCACGAGACAGGTTTGGGCTCTGTCTAATGTGCCACAGATCACTATTTAGAGATTAACGGCGGATTTTCGACTGGGATTGACGGAGGCAATTGGGACCTTGGAGACGGAGGTGCTGCGTCTGTTGGTGACAGTTATGTGGTTGCTATGGAACGCGAGGAACGTTTTGAGAGCTGAAGGGACTAAGCGGCAACCCGTAGAAATTATCAACTCGGCACTCATCTATGCAGCTCCAGTTCAGGCGGTAGAAGAAGTAACAGAGGAGTTTAACACCAGTAGAATGGTGACGAGATGGAAGCGCCCCCCGGACGAGTGGGTAAAAATTAATTTCGATGGGGCGGTTTTCGCAAATGAGAATGCGATTGGAATTGGGGTGGTGTGCCGTAACCCGGAAGGGGAGGTTATTGATTGGGAAACGGACCGTAAACTCAACATGGTGGACCCTTTCGTGGCTGAAGCTTTGGCGGCACTCTCGGCAGTCAAAATGGGTAGGGACTTCGGGTGGCGGAAGGTAATCATTGAGGGCGATAATGTGAATGTTATCAACCAACTCCGTAACTCGGATGAGGACCTTTCGGTGGCTGGAAATATCTTGGGAGATGCTCGGATGATCGGTGCCTCGTTCCAAGAGGTTCGGTTCTCTCATGTTCGTCGTGGTGCTAATCAAGTAGCCCACAAGTTAGCTACAAACGCGGCTTCGGCCTGCATTGGTGCTTTTGACTTTCCTGTTTTCGTTTCCGAGCTTGTTGCTCGTGATTTAGCTTGAGTTGTTAGTCTTTGTGGCTGCTGGGTGTCAAAAAAAAAATGCTATTATAAATATCCGTTATCCTAAATATCTAAAAAGGAGTTGTCCAGTTGAGGACAGGAGTAGGGAGACTGATTAATAATATGAGTAGCCATTAAAATTGATTCTCCCCAAAATTTGGTGGGTAGTTTTGCTTGGAAGAGTAAAGAACGAGCAATTTGGAGAATGTGTTTGTGTTTACGTTCAACTTGTCCATTTTGTTGCGGAGTATAAGGAGTGGAACGTTGATAAATGATGCTAAGTGAGCATAAAAGAGACTGGAACCCATTGTTTGTAAACTCAGTCCCGTTATCAGAGCGAAGGATTTTTACGGAAGCATGAGGCTGATTTTTAATGTGAGATAAGAACTATTTGGTAGAAGACAACACATCTGTTTTATGTTTCAAGAGAAATGCACATGTAGTTCGTGTAAAGTCATCGAGGATGGTGAGGAAAATAATGAGCATTCGAAAGAGATGGTTGTGGATATGTACCCCATACATCCATATGAATGAGTTCAAAAGGGGCATGTGTTTGAGAGGAACTAATAGGAAATGTGAATCTTCGTTGTTTTGCAATAATGATAACATGTTTCTACAGTATGTCCAATGTAATGACAGTGGCTACATTTAAGGTTTGACAGTGGATACAAATCAAGATGACAGTTTGTCCTTTGAAGCGGTCTCCAGAATAGGAAGTAATAGCTCCCGTTTGTGCTTTGAAACAATCTCCAGAATAACCCCTAGTTTCTTAAAACGTGTCATCATTGCACTGTTCTCAACCTTATCTGAAATGTGGGTCTGCATCACGTTGTTTCTCCACACTTAAGATCATAGAATAGGCCTTGTTCACTCTAGGTAAAGGTTCAATTATTAAAATCTGATTTCGTACATTATCAAGCTATCTCCTAATCCCATGAGAAATTAAATCACTTTTGTGAACGATTCGTAATATGAAACTTGCTTTGCCACTCCACAATTGCACTGCGACAAAGGCTGCAAACAGTTCATTTCATCCCAAAGCTTTTTAGGCCTAATGTAATATTGTGCAATCCTCGACGATCCCTGAGATATCGAACTTATTTCCATCTGAATTTGATGCATAAGAGGACCGTTGCACTCACCGAAACGTGCCTGCAATTCCTCCCATAACTCCTTACCAGATGAAGTATACAAAAAAAAAAAAAAAAATCAGCAATATCGGGTGAAATTGAGTGTATATACAATTGCTCATAGTTATCGGACTCTTCATCCGGTTTCGCACATCGTCCATTAATAAAGCCTAATTTCATTTTCGCACCAAGGGCCATTCGAATCGATCTACTCCAGGATAGGTAATTGTTTCCATTAAGAAGCGTTGTTACTAGTTGCATACATGGACTCTCTGAAGCTTGAAGTTACAAAGGATCACCATTGACAATGGCAGCAGCGCGCTTGAGTTCCAATTGCAGTAGAATTTCCAGTCATTTGCGTAGCCATTTCTAGGAACGAATTCAGTGATTTATGGCTCTAGACACCATGAACAGAACCTATCAGAATGTTCAGGATCTCGAGAAAAATACTTTCATTAATCTGAGAAGGAAAAAAGTACAGAGATCTCTTTATATACAATGCGTAAGAATGGCGCGAGCACCCCTCATCATTATCTAAAGAGAAAAACCAAATAACTAAGAAAAACGTGTAGCTAATATTACAAATTTTTTCATTTTTGCATAAGTTTATTATTCGTTTAGAATAATCAATTCTTTTTAATGAAATAGAAAATTATAATAAACACGCAAACACGTTCCTGCATGTCCAAATTTTTTTTTTCAAGAAAATATTTCCATAAATTTAAAAATGAAATTAAATTATTATTAAAATGTCAAAATATTATTAAGTATCATTCTTTGCTAAATAAAAAAAAAGGTAAATACAAAATTTAAATACTTATATCAAATCCCCCAAGAATTTCAATAGTTACATTAAATAAATAAAACAAACTTGGATCTACTAAGATATTTTATGCATTTGATGCGAGTTTTCGACATACATCCTGACCTAGATGGTTGAGTAGGCCGATCTATCCGAATGGTGGACTTATATGCAAAATTGTCCTCACCATTTTGGTCGAAAAGATTTCGAGTGTTGTCTCTCAAAACCCACCACAAAACTTGCGTCGTTTATACAATACGACGATCAGCCTGAAATCGTATCAAGTTGGTAATAATGTGGGTTTGAAGGATTTAAACGATACAAATTATTAATTTTAGGGACTTTAAGTGTCACTTTTAAAATATTGAGGACCAAAGTGATACAAATTCGAAACTTTAGGAACTATAATTCACTAAAATTTAATTTGAGAGATTTAAATGAGACGAATTATTAATTTCAGGAACTTAAATATCACTTTTAGAACATTTAGAACTAAAGTGATACAAAACTGAAATTTGAGGGATCAAATATGACATTTGCTCTTATTAATTTACGCACCCTCATTGTAAGTATAAATATAAAGATAATACTATTTAAATATACTAATATTAATATAATTTTTATAATTATTTTTAATATAATTTTTATAATTATTTTTAATATAATTATTAGTATCGAACCGAGATTTCAATACATCAGTTTGAAGAGCTTAATACCGAATACCATGAAGTTCGGTAAAAACTGAAATTATATGTAAAATACTGTCCTACAAATTCCTTGTAAAAGTTAAAAAAGAAAACTGGAGAAAACGTAAACATATATATTATATCATGTATATTGTATATGTTAAAAGTAAATCATTTCTGAAATTTATTTTAAAATTGGAAAAAAAATTTGATTTTTAATACGTTTTTCACGAACATTGAAGTAAAACCGTAAAAGAATTTTATTAGTAATATTATATATTAATAGTAATCTGATCAGATATGCATAAATATAATATGTATTATATATATATATATATATATATATAACTTCTTTTTACATGTATATAAATTCGGTATTTAGTACGGTACTGTATCGAACTATCGTTACCGAACCAAGTACCAAAATTTCTAAAAAAAAATGGAAAATCAAATACCGAACCAAAGTTTTGATTTAATATTCGGTACGGGCCGAAACTTTAATTTTGATAGGTCCGGTTGATTTTATGGAACTATGCCCACCCTTATAAATAAAGCGTTAATTTTACATTTATAAATAATAATAATAATATATAAACGTGGGAAAAAGAAAAAGCCTTCCTATTTTATAATATATCAAAAACATGAATTTATTGGACAGGTTTTAATTCATACAAAATAGTAAGTAAATTCTAGGAAAAATATCATTTTTGGTCCCACAGATTAACCCTTTTTTGCTTTTGGTCCCATTGATTACAGAAATCTCACTTTTGGTCCCAAATATTACAAAAAGTCTCAGCGTTAGTCCCACGTT
>JBBMKE010400684.1:0-12531 GCA_037834125.1 Lippia alba | reverse complement strand
GGTAATAATAGTTTGGTAGATAATGTCTTCTCCTTCCTAGGAATATGACCTAATGAAAATAATGCATGAGTTGGTTTTCTGTATATTAGAAATAGACAAATGTAGAAAAATGAAAACCTTCAAAAATAGTAGATTTGCATGTAATGCAAAATTTTTCAGGGGAAGTTTGTGTAATTGTACTAAACCTCAGGGCATGTGAGTATAATTATCCCTTTATAGAATGAACTGCTGATTACTTTTTTCTTTTGAACAGGTTTGTGTTGAGTTTTTCTTTAGGGGCGGGGCCCATCCTAAGTCTGCTGCTATCAGAAATATTAAGCAGAATCAGGGCGAAAGCAATGGCTTTCTGCGTGGCTGTACATTGGGTAAATTATCTTAGCATTATTGGTGTTTTATGCATTTTCTTTATAGTTTTTCCTCTTACTTTTTTGTTTTGTGTGGAAATTTCATCCTTGATCATATCTTCATCAGGTGATCAAAATTTTCGTCGGGCTATTATTCCTGCAAATGCTGGAGTGGGAAAATTACACTCTTGGCCCTACTAGACTAATATGATATCACATTTGGTCCCGTATGATTTTTTGGTAACACGTTGAGTCCCATAAAAAATAAATTTGAACTCATTGTGTCTCAATTGTTTACTTTTAACTCTAAAAATGGAAAAAATATTATCTTTATATTAATTATTGCTGAGAGGGACTAGATTAAAGTTACGTGGAGCTTAGATGATATTTTTTAATCTCATTTTTAGTGAAAATTATATTTTTGGTCCCATTTGTTTGTTCATTTTGTGATATCGAATCAGTCTAATCGAACCAAAAAAATAATGTTCATTGATAAATCAAATAAAAAAATGTCACCTAACCTCCACTTTAGAATAATCTAATCTCTCTCATTAAAAATTAGCATGAACTTAACGTTTTTCCCATTTTTAAAGTCAGTTTGTGACTCAATGTGTTCAAATTTATTTCTTATGGGACTTAATGTATACACAAAAAATCGTATGAGACCAAATGTGATATTGAATTAGTCTAGTAGGTCCAAAAGCGTAATTTTCCCGATTGGAGTTGATCGGTCCGCAAATTCTGTACGCAATCTTCGGCAGCTTTTGCTTGATTGCAATGGCTTTTGTGAAGAAGAATGTTGTGGAAACCAAAGGGAAGTCGTTACAAGAAATTGAAATGGCACTCCTTCCTTAAGTCCTGCCAATCTTTGGTCAATCTTCTGCCCAGGTATGTAACTGCTTTTGCCTCGACAACCAAAGAGCTCTAATTCATTTTTCTCTTCTTTATATTATTTTTGAAAAAATTATATTTGACTATCCTACTAGATAGGAAAATTACAACGTAATCCATCTTTATTAAAAAATTACAATTTAATCCCTGCATGTTTTGAACCGTTTGTGATCTCTATATTCCGTTAAAGTTCCGTTAAGATTAGGTTTATCCTTCCTTTAATCTAATGAATAAAATAACAAATTCATCCCTACAATATACAAATTCCAATAAAACGATCCCTAGGTATTACACATATAAAAATTTAGTCCTTTGGGACTTAACGGAACCCTAACAGAATAGAGGGACCACAAACGGTTCATAACATTTAGGGACTAAATTGTAATTTTCAGATAAAGATGGATTAAATTATAATTACCCTATGTAGCAGGGTAGTTAAATGTAATTTTCCCTTATTCTTTTGATACTTCCTTCAGGAATATGTATATTATCTAGCGCGACTCAGGATGACCTCCAGATTCATCGTACGCATTCGTGATGTATATATTTACTGTTCCAGAAAGGCATCAGAGTGTGAATTATATATATATAGATACAAGGTTTCAATCTCTTGGCATTTTGTGATGGAGCCAAATTGATGAGAAATACTTTTAGCCCATGGTATTTGTGGTTTGTATGTTGTGTTAGAGATTTCTGGAAGGAAATAAAAGTTGAATAAGCTGCTAAAGATCTTTAGTGTATTTTCTTCCTTCATCTTATGTAAAGGAAGACATATGGAGTCCTCCTGCAAGAATTTCTACTACCCTGATCACTAAATAATAGCACTGATATTTCCTTTTTAGCGTGCAAGAATGTCTCTCACCGGAAATTGCAAAACACTCCTATGCGCGGATTCTTTTACACTAGAAATGAAATCTCAGGATATATCGTGCTATATATCTTTTTAATGCTGGATCTGCTGCATCGGGTGGGTTTTACCAACCTGAATCGAAAGAGAGTTCATCACTCTGCCCTGCCGAATTCTAAATGTTCTTATTCTTTTGATAGTTAGGTGTCTATTTATGTATTAGAAGTCCCTGTAAATTTATGGTGTGTGAAATAAATGAGGCAACTTCTAAGTTACCTTATTTTTTCTTCTTTCCTCCATTTAGTATTATCTTTTTATAAGATAAATTGCCACACATGTTATATAGTATATATTAATTATCAAACTCGTAATTTCTATTTCAACCGTAAAAATTCAATCAAATATAATTCTAAAAATAAATAATTAATTAATTGATAATTTAATCGATTAAAATATTCGTATGTGACAATAAAAATAATATATGGTTAGAAGTAAAATATATTATCTTGTAATCAAATAAGAAGGGTCAATTTTCTTTACTATCCCCCACCTATACAAACAGGGGTCTTCTAAGAAAAAGATATTATTTCATGAACTTGAAAAATGAAAATCTTTATATGTATATATAATACGAACGTTATTGCCTCAAAAGAAAGCAATAAAATGTACAAATTTTGAATGAAAATGAAAATAAAAACGACAATATGCAGACTCATGACCACTGTACTTGTGGGACGTGGGATATTAATTTTCTGAAGGGATCCTCCTTGTCCTCATAACGTTTACTCAGATGAAGTGAACGGCGAAGATTCAACTCCTCTACGGAAGACGCCTTTCGAAGCAGACGATATGGTAGCTCCGTCAAGACAGGGCATGTAATGAGTGCCAACTTTGTCAAACATGGCATAACAGACAACGTAGGAGACTCCTCTTCCTCGGTCGTTATGTCCTCCCACTCCTTCAAATTGCGACAGTCGTATATTAACAGTTTCTTCAACATGGGAAACCCAATAAGCCTTGTGCTAATTGATGATGATGATGATGATGATGATGTTATTCCCAAGAATTCTCGTCCCACGAATTCCAATCTAGGCATACTGCTAATCTCAAGCACTTCCAGGCATGGCAGAAGTCCAAAAGGTGGCATTGACAAACAATATTCAAACATATCGAGACGAATCTTTCTTAGATTGTAATGTGGAGAACCAAACCAACTCGGAAGTTTGGATCCCTTAAAAATAACAAATCAATAATTCCTGCAAATTTGCATGCGGGCGCGAGCATCTAATAATTCCATACACAAGGGCTCCTCCTTGGCAGCATCTAAGGACAAATCGTTGTAGCTCAAAAACAAATGAGGAAAGAGATCTAATTTCGCCTTTTCCAATTGCCAAATTTCACTATTCAATACATCCTCCCACTCCTCTACAGTATTTTTGTAACGCAAAAGACTTCCCAAAACTTTCGCTGCAAGCGGTAAGCCCTTGCACTTATGAGCTATCTTCCTACCGATGTCGAACAATCCTTGAAAGTTCTTTTCGCTTATTCCTTGAAAGGCTATCCGATGGAATAATAACCAATAATCCTCCTCAGAGAGCTGTCCTAACGGTATATCTCATCATCGGTTGTGCCCATCATCATTGCAACCTTTTCATCTTGTTGTCACCAAAACACTGCTTCCCCCCGCACCGTGTTTGAGAGCAGGGACGGAGCCAGAATTCACAGGGAAGGGGGCAAAAATTCCGAATATCAGTAATATAAATAATATTTTTTGAAGAGTGGTGAAACCGTAATTTATTTTAAAATAAAAGAGATAAAATTTATAATTAGGGGGGCGAAAATCTAAAATAAGAAGGGTAAAATTATAAAATTTTCTAAAATATATAAGTAGTAAACGAAATTTTTTAAAATTTAAGGGGGTGAAAATAAAAATTTTCTAAAAAATATGGGTGTAAATAAAAAATTTCAAAATTTAATTGGGGAAAAACAAAAATTTTCAAAATTTAGGGGGGGCGGGGCCTCCCAGCCCACCCTTTAGCTCCGTCCCTAGTTCTAATTACTATAAAAAAATTATGTGATATGAAAACTGATATGTAAAACTCTGTATTTTTAAAATATTTACATAGCAAACACTGAAATTTTCTGTTACTGTTCAACACCCGTTTTTAAAGTGACTAGAATTCTAATTTTATGTATTTATTGGACACAAAATGATTAATTTACCATTTTATATTGTGATATACATATCATATTTTTTCTATATTATTAAATCTTTTTTCATATGCATTAAGACCCTGTGCAAAATAAAAATTGCATGAAAATCCTATAAACAGAAAAAAAAATCACCAACAAATAAACAATAGACATTGAAAAATAAAATTTGAAATTTACGTTTAACTTGTAAAGATAAAATAAATATATTATATTAAATTATAATGATATCATCTAAAAGGATAGTGTACAAATATATTTAAAACACATGCATAATTTTTTTATTTTAATTTTTATAACTTTGTTATCATTATCATATTGGAAAAACAAAAATTTCAATTTTTATTTAATTCTTTGAGATTTTCTACCTTTTCCCGTGGATTATTCTGGTTTCATATGTTATATTCGTGAAACGTAAGAATGTGAATGTCATTAAAGGTATTTTAGAAGGTCCCCATAATATACTAAAGAATCTGAAATTCAGCATTGATATTCTATAAGAAAGATAGTTTATATTCATATCAGAATTCATGTTATTTATTTGGTTACTTTTCTAATTTTTTTTTATAAATTACACACATTGTCCTCTCCTAATTTTTCAAATTTATCTCATATATTGTTCAATAAAAAGATTATTAGGCAAAGTTGCTGCATCAAAATATGACATTTAATTATCAATTAATCAGCTAGGATTTATATGACTGTGACATCAAAGTAATATATTTATAAATTTATGGCTAGTTCCCTAGTTTTCTCATTCCATAAGTATTAATTATTAAAATACATTCGAAAGCGTTGAGCGCGTCAAGAACCATCATTTTAAGATGCAGTCATCATAGAATAAATGGAAAATTAGCAACAAACAGGACAGAGGTTAAGGAAATGTTCGTCCATCCCTTGACTTCTATCGCATGTTTACTTTGTTGGTTGGAATTAGATGATATGAGATAGATGAGTGGTGGGATGTGATGATCGATTATTTATTTCATGGGAAATATGAAATGAATAATCAATTTTTTATATAATATCGTTTAGGACAATGTCGTCAACATTGAATTTTAAAAAATATTGCTGCAACAAAAAAAAGAATTTTAAAAAATATTATAAATATAAATTTAAATAAAATTATTAACTAATCATCTTCAATCTCATAAAGAAAATATGCGAGTAATGTCTCTCCCAACAACGTCAAAGCTATTGGAACCCATTTCTTGACTCATGACCCAATTTTGCCATACAAAGAAACTACCCTACAAATTTCTAATTATTTGACAACTGAATTCATGATTCCCTTTGATTTAATTGAAATCTCTCCAAATACTTGACTAGTCCAAAGTCCACAGAGATGTTATTACGAGATAATTACATAACCACTAATTTCTTTTCTTTTCTTTTTTTTTTCTTCTTTGTGATTACATAATCATAAAGGTGTTATATACTTGGTATCAAAATAATAATAATAATAATAATAATAATAATAATAATAATAATAATAATAATAATAATAATTGATCGTGTCAAAATCCGGCTGTGTGCGTGGACTGCAGATTAGGACTCCGAATCACCCAAGAATTTATAACGTGGATGAACTATGATGCTTTCCTTAACTGAAAAGGATGAAGTAAACGTGAACTCAAAGGCCAAAAAGGAGAATGTAGGGGTTGGACACTTTTTGGCACTCTGACGCTCAAGTTAGGGACTAGTTCTGGGTCGAAAATGCGGGAGTATGTGGAGTTCAGAATGGGAAGGAAAGCTTACCTCCATTTCCGGGAAGAGATGATTTATATAGGCGAAGGATCTTGGCTACTGCGTGTGAGTACACCCCCCTGAAGTGTGGATCTAGGTTTGTTAAAGACGAGCCGCGATAGTGACTGGAACAGTGCTTTAACGGGTAAACCGTTGTATCATCTCTGCAGGGGCGCCGTAACAGTGTCCTTGGGTGGCCGCAATTAATACGCGCAGTAGTGGAGAGAATCTGCATTTAATGCTCACGTACAGAGTGTTGGGGGTAGGTGCCGACCGTCCACCTCGGTCGGAGGTGGAGCCCGGGTCGTGATCCCAGTCGCGCGAGGCATGGGAACGGCGGATTCCTAAGGGGTAGGTCAATGGCGATACGGGCTCGTGGTCGAAATCAGAAGCCCTACTGTCCACGTCAGCCGCCACGTGGCATGAGCCTGGTGGGCCAGATGGGGACCCCAATTTCTCCCCCATCATCTTCCCCCCCCCCCCAAGTCCATTGGTACATTCATGTTCCTGTGGACTTTGTAGTGTGGCGCCAGAGGTGTGGAGGGGTCGGAACAATCCGGGTTACCTTCCTTGTGACCTCGACCTAGGGGTCCCCCGACCGGAGGTTGGTGACCTGCACATGCAAGTGGGGTACCACGTTCGCTTAGCATTTAATGTGGTAAGCGGGAAACACCAAGCCTTTGCCGTTTCTGAGACAGGGTGTATGCGGATCCCAAGCGAGTAACAGTTGACGCGTGAGATCCTGGAGGGCCACGATTGAAGAGGGGGTCTTTCACCTCCTAACCGCTATCTATAAAAGGGAGATTTAGCCCATTTCTCCCTCTTTTCCCACTTGCTTGACAAGATCTCAGAGTATATATAGAGAGAGATTTCACACGCAGAGCTTCCTTGCACCCTTTTTTCAGAATCTTTTCAAGGTACATTTCAATCTCTTCAAATTTTCTTCCATTTTCTTCTCCTACTTCATTCTTTATACATAAATGGCCTGCACAAAAAGCACCAACAGGCGGCCCTTATACTTGTATGAACTCCGCGATCAGAGGGAGTTTATGAAGAGGGCAACAGATGCGTTCGGGCCTCAGGTATAAGGAAGGTAGAGAGGGTGCTTCAGGGAATGGCCGCGCTCAACCAGTTGATGACGAGATGGTTGAAGCTTTCATAGATGAAATAGAGGAGATGTCCGCGGGGAGCGGAGCTGAATCAGAAGCCGACGGGGTTCCGAGGAGGAAGAGAGGGGGTCAGAAAAAGAGAGGGGCCCAAAAGACCTTGAAGTTTTATTATGAGTTTAGGGCGGACGTAGTTGAGTCGGAGAAGAAGACGGCAAAGAACCGCCTAACTGGATGGGGGAACTTTGTTAAGCCTCATATATTTACTCTTCCGAGGCTTATTTCTAGTTGTTTTCGACCCAATTCCGTGCATTTATCTTGTTTTCACGCTCGTTTTAGGTACAAATTACCACACGGGGAGGTTCGAAACCGGAAACAACACTTTGGAGATGATTTTTGCCCTGCTGGACAATCCACGCCCGTGGATTTGCATATGAGAAAGTTGCCATGCCCGTGGAAATTGGGCGTTTTAGAGACAAAAACTCAACCTCCCTCCACGACCGTGGATGTTGACTTTCACGCCCGTGTAACATTTGCCACGCCCGTGCTAAAAGTGCAATTTCGAGGCAGAAACTCAACCTCTCTCCACGCCCGTGGAGAATCCCATGTACAATTTCTCCATACCCGTGCAAGTTAGTCAAAAACGTGTACGCAATTCTGCAATTCCACGCCCGTGAAAGTTTTTACATAGCATTTTCCACGCCCGTGGTTTTTCTTCTGATGCGTTTTTAGGAGCTGCTATTTAAGCTAAATCGGGAGTTCTTTTCCCGGAGGATCGATATATATACCTAATTAGACGAAAATGGGAAGAGCTTAAGAGGATTTTGAAAAGCCAAGGGTGACACTTAAATCTTGAAGAAGACTTGGATGCTTGAGACCTTCTTTTATCCTTATTCTTGCTCTAATTTAGCTTTTATTGTATTTTCTTAGTGTTCATCTAGCTCTAGACCTTAAGATTTAATCATAGTTGAATCTTGGTGTTGAATGTTTGAATACTTCTTAATTTCAATGAATATGGTTAATTCATGTTACCTTGATGATTTTATGATTGGTTTTGAGGCTAGTATGAGTAGCTAAACTCTAGAGCTAAGGGGATGATACTAAGTGTATGCTAGGTGTTTGATGAAATGCCTCAATGAGTGTTTGAATCTCTTATGTTGAGAAAATATTTTGTTTAGCAAACTTGAGTGTGGCCTACTCTCGTTTGATCTTAAATTCACTCTCTAATTGAAAGATTGTTTGTGAATTGGACTTGTTTTCCTAAACACTTAAAAATTGAGTTTAAAGATTTTTAACTTGATTTTGAGCAATTAAGTCTTTAATTAATCACGCCGAGTCGCTAATTAGTTAAAGACACCAACCTTGTTGTTTTGGCCTAGACTTTAAATCATTAGATCATGAAAGTGGCGTGATTACGGTTTAGGAAGGCATAATTGACCTTGAAAGAGGCGTTTACGTACTTTAGTGGTAGGAATTGTGAGAGATTCGTATTCATTGAGCATTGCGTTATTTACTAAGCTTCACGAACGTATCATCCCCCCGGCTTACCCTTCTTATAAGTTTATTCTCGTGTTTAATTCTCGCTCTCGTTCTTGTCTCGTTGATAACTTAGTTGTTAAATTCTAGTTTGTAGTTTAATTTCGTGTCTTAGTCGTAATTACTTTTCCACTCTCGTCCGGTCTATAGATTAGTGAAACTATAAGAACAATTGCCTTTGATTTCCGCCTTCCCTTGGGACACGACCCCTCGTGCTATTTCGATATTTGTGACTTGCACTTGGGTTAATTAGATTTGCAAACAACAAACTTGAAGAGGAATGTGAAGTGATAATTCCCTCTCGTAATGATCATATGGGATCTCCCCCCGACGGGTGCATCGCCATGTCGCTGCAGGCCATTGAGTATGGATTTCGATTGCCACTGTCGCCGTTCCAGGTCGAACTGTTCAACCATCTGCAGATTAGCCCTGTATAATTACTCCCAAATGGGCAAGTCATGGTGACGGCCTTTCGCGTGCTAATGAAATTACTGGACCAGGATGAGAGTGTTGAACACTTTTCCTAATTATTTCCTGCCTCGGTCGATGCTCCCGCTTCCCCCAATCGAAAGGGGTTTGTTAAATTACAGTCTCGCTCGGGGAGCAAGATCTTTGATTCGACCAAGTCCTCCCACGGGAAAGATTGGAAGACAAAGTGGGTGTACATTAAGTTCCCAGGAGGTTGGGATGGATTGGAGCATGTCTCCTGGAATGATGTAGCGGAACAAGGCTGGAGAAGGGGCGAGTAACTTGGCCCAACACGTTGATGATGGCCTTGAGGCGTGTGGCGCCCCTGGATAGGGATATGCTCACAAGTTCTCACCTGCTTCAGAGCTTAGAATTGGCAGTGGGTGTGAAGAGGCACGCAGTGCATAAGATTGGTGATTACACTGTGGACCTCTGAAAGCCAAACACGTTTCCATAAACATGTTTCTGCTTCCCTTTCTCTTTTTTCCTAACTCCTGGGTCTGATTGCTTTTCTTTTATTCGTGTAGGCTCTATCATGGCGACCGCGAGGGAGAAAGCTGCCTACTGCAAGACTCTCTTGAAGGAGAAGAAGTTAAAGAAATAATATGCCAAGGACGGACTCGGCAAGGTGCCCTCGACAACTGAGATAACTATCCATGAGGGGCTTTCCGTGGCGCATACCCTCGACCGCGTAGGTACCCGGGGTAAGGCTGCGGGGCAGTAGTGGGAGGCATTTATTTTCTCGACCAAAATGGCTGACAAGGTTGCTTAGGGCTCGGGAGACGAGTCACTGGTTCCTCGGGAGAAGGGGCTCACTGTGGAGAGCGCAGGAGAATCAGGATCGGACCACGAGGTCCCGGTCGATCCCATCATTGAGAACGTGCCCAGAGCACGCCGATCGAACAAGAGAAAGGCAGTGGAGTCAGAGGGAGCTACACCGATGAAGGGTCCGAGCCGGGAAGATCTGAAGAAGGCGAAAAATGATGGAGGGAAGGGGAGGCCCTCGACCGCGACCCAGGGGATAGGGGTCGGAGGGCGAAGTTGAAGATCCCTGCCTACCGGATAGCCACTCCTCCGGAATTCCACATGCTCCAAGAGAAGTTCGATCAAATTATTGCGGTCCCGACCTTCGAAGGGCCCAAGTACCTCTACAACTTGCCCGAATTGACGGCGGAGGGGAAGGAGATGAGGCTCGCGACTGAACCTGTCAATGCTGAGGCACTCTCTGCCATTTAACACTCTATGCAAACCTCGGCCGACCATGCGGAGTTGGCGAAAGAGGATGACGCAACCTTGCTTGGAATATAGTCGGTCATCACGCGTCGGTAAGTGATTCAAGTTATTATTTTTGTTTATTTATTTTTCAAACAACTTTTGTCATTCCTTGGGTAATGACCCATTTTGTCCTTTATTCCCGCAGGCATCTATCCGATCGTACCACTTGTCCAAGCGCTTGGAGATAAACTACAAAGCGAGAAGTCAATTGTTGGCCGAGTGTGTAGGGGACGTCAAGAGTTGGCAGGACGAATGTGTGCGCTTGAAGAAGGTTGTGGAAGAGTCCCAAGCGACCCACGCGGCCAGTCTGGAGAAGTTGAGCCAATAGCTCCATACTTCAACCGTGGAGAAATCGAGCCTGGAGGTCGAGGTGGCTCGGCTCAGGGAAAAGGAGGCGAGATTGGAGATGGATCTGGCTTCTACGCGTAGTCTTCTCGACATCAAGGAGAAGAAAAAAAAAGGATGCTTGTAAGAAGGCCCACAATTCTGGTTGGAGGGAAGGTTGGGCAAAAGGGCACGATGCCGGTCGCGATTACTGAGTGGAGTGCTCGTTCTGGCACTTGGAGAAGCTGTTGCCAACAATTAGGGATCGGGCCGTCTGGGATTTCATAAACTCAAACGTTTTCGAGACAGTTTTCGGGACCCTTGCCGTTATCGACATGGATGTTGGATTCTTCAAGTGCCTATCATAGGTGCATCATCACCATCCCATCCCGTCAGATCTTTTGTTGAACTCTGACAAGATCGGGGCTGGCCAATCCTTACATGCTTGTGGTTCTTCCTGAGGAGTTCCGCGACCGGGTGGCAGCCCTTGAAGCTGATATCCAAGACGACAAGGAATCCATCGAGGAGCAAGCGGAGCAGGGGCTTTCGTGCACTGAGAACCTTGAGGAGGCCCCAGTCCCACATATGGAAAAGGAGGAGGAGCCTGACTGGTCTAAGGTCCCGTATGGGTGGGTTATTTTTTGGGCAGACAAGAAGGCGGATGGGAAAGAGATGGGCTTGGAGGATTTGGAGGTCCCCTCTTAGATGGATCTTGAGCATCGAGGAAGCAGCTGTTGGAGAGCTTTCAAGGCCGAGAGCAGTGGGAAACAGGACAAATCGAATAGATACTTGTGGCCATGTGCGCTCCGCTGCCGAGGATTCCAGCCGATACCAATTTGGAGAATAAAGCACAAGGGGTGGCTCAGGATCCTCAAGTTCCTCTTGCGACCGCGGATCCCCCTGTTGAGATGACTGAGGCATCGGTCGAGAAGCCAGCAGCAGCAACTGGAGAGGTGGAATCGACCTCGGGAGCTTTGATCACTTATCCGCGCAAGACGTCGGCTCTTTGATTTCTTTGTTGGGATGTTTTAGCTTTCTTTCTTTGTTGTTTTTTTTTCTGAGGGGTTGGACCCTCTTGAACTCTGTAATATCGGAGTGGGATGAAAGGAGATAGATGAGTAATAAAATGAGTGGTGGGATGTGATGATCGATTGTTTATTCCATGGGACATATGGATTGAATAATCAATTTTTTATATAATATCGTTTAGGACAATGTCGTCAATCTTGAATTTTAAAAAATATTCCTGCAAAAAAAAAATAATTTTAAAAAATTTTAATAAATATAAATTTAAATAAAATTATTAACTAATCATATTCAATCTTGTAACACCCCAGATTTTCGTTCATTCGGGTTTAGGTTGTGTGGCGCTATGTGCGCATTTTAAATTTATATTTAATTGCGTATTACCTTATTTACCTTGTATTATTTCTTTTCCTTTATGAAATTTTGATTAACTTGAATGAATTTGAATTTTAATACTTGAACTTATATGCGCATGACCAACGTGATTGCTTGTCGAAATTATGTTTATTGAATTCGAAAAATTGTGAATTTTGAGTATGTGTTAGTTTTATGTGTTATGAATGTGTATGTGTGCTCGGAATTTGAATTGGAACTCGTTTGGAACTCCAAAACCATCCCGGAATTCACCCGAGCCTTCTAATCCCGGCCATAATGACCCCATTGTATTAAAAAGCCCATATCTATCTCATATTAAGTCCAAATTGAGTGAAACAAGGACCCACATGTCCCTTACTTAATTACCTATCAGACTTAACTA
>JBBMKE010400673.1:0-12531 GCA_037834125.1 Lippia alba | reverse complement strand
GGTTGAGTGTTTGGCCCTACACACTCCAGACTCTACTTTCTTTGAGGTGAGGTTTTAGGATTTTCTTTTAGTTAAAGTGACCTATGACCCTATGTGCTAGTTTTCAAGCCTGCATGCGATTATCCTATTATATTTATATAATAAATACGTGTTTGAATATGATATGTGTATGGTTTTGTCAAATGAGAAAAGTTTTGAACTATATGTACGAGCATATGTAAGCTTGAAATGTTTTGCAACGAGGCTATGCTCCAAACCATGTGTCTTATCATCAGCTATGGATTTGGATGACACGGAGAGGTACGTTTATAATATATGCTAAGTTGCAAGGTAAGGTATGCTCGATAAGATATGTAAATTATGTTTTGTTAAGTTATGATAAGTATGATGTGAGTGAGATAAGCCCTGAAATATGAGATTGGTATTTGGTAAGGAAGTTGGGCCCAGGGAATTGTGGGTAAGGAGTCCCAGGACGGGAAGGCCCATTGGGTTATACCTGTGCATGATTCCCATTCGTAGTACCATGCGTGATTCCAAGAGTTCGATGAGGCGTGATGCTCTGAGTATGTTGTGGTTAGCTACCCCAGGTACATAAGTAAGTAGGTGAGAGGGTTTGATTCCCGATCACCATAGTGTTGGGGTTGGATTGTTTTATGATATTTACTGTTTGTGATACGTATGTTAAGATATGGAAGTAGGTTGGAAATCCGTTCTCATCGGGTATAAGTTATGTTATATCACATTGATTATGAAACAAGATAGGATCTTTCCTTAAGCTTTAATTTGGTATGATTTGAATATGATAAGTATATAAGTTTAATTATAGTGTAAGTATGAAATACATTTGATTTGAAAATGGTTTTGGTATGTAAAACCTTACTCCCGGTTCATAATCTTTCTTTTGATATATGCTCTGCTCTTTATTATGTATAGTATGAGTGTGTTCAGCCCTCTCACTCAGTCGAGTTGTAAGACTGACCCCTCTCCCTCTCCAATCTTTTTAGTATGCAGGTTTGCTTGGAGTTTGGAGCTAGGCGGAGCTTGTGTTGAGTCTCTTGAGTTGGTCAAGTCTGTACTAGAGAGGTTGCATTTGCATTTGTAATATTTTTGGATTTAGATCATTATGTAAGATTTATTTTTGCAGATTTATGTATTTAGTGGTTTAAATTGCCCTTGTCGGGTTTTATTTACATAAAAGAGGCTTGAGGAGCCCAAGTTTGCTTGAGAATTGTATATTTAATTTCTGCAGGCCCCGTGGCCAATACATGTGTTTTATTTTCATCTTCCGCTGTGCTTGGTTTTAAATTTATAGAATCTACGTTCCACCTAGCTTAGGGGGTTCTTTTGTTTGTCTCTTGTTCGCTACGGTTTGATTAGGGTGCGGATTCTCCATTTCGTTACTCGGGTTGGACCCTAGTGCAGGGGATGTGGTGTCTCACGTGCGGGGTGCTCCTAATTTCCATTTCTCATTTCACACCTCAAAATAGCCTCATTGTGACAGCCACGGAGAAGCCTCAAGGGAAGACCAAGTTTTGAACCCTTCTTTGCATTCAAGAGCTCATATCTTTCCCGTTTCTCCATCTCTTCGTAAGCTGGGGTAAGCTACAAATTTTCCTTGATGTGTATTTCATTTCTATCCATGAATTTGATCATAAAATTGAATTTATGAGCTTGTATAGGGAATCTTGTGAAAATGGTGATTTATGCCCAACTTGTAGAATATGGCCTAGATGATGAATCCATGAGTTCTTGAGCATGAATATGTATTTTTCCATGTTGAATATGTTATATAGTTGCTGATGGTATGATAGGGCATGGCTTTGAATGCACTTTGCCATGGTTGAAGCTTGATTTTTATGAAAATGGGTTGTTTGAGTTTTGGCCAAAATCCCCCTTGTTCTTGAGCTAAATAAGTATCTATTTGTTATACATGATTTATATGATGATAAATATGATTCTTGTGCATCTTACGTGTTGGATTTTTGTAGAATCAGCAATTTTTTGCCATAGCTTCGTCTTCTTCGAAGTTGTCACGATTATGCTCCAAGTTCAAGTCCATAACGGTCATTCCCATTTATGGCTTGTAGCGGGAACGACCCTACCGAGTTAGGGCTGATATCTGCCTCCACTGCTGGGAACGGTCATTTCCATTTTGTGCTTTAGCTCCATTTTCGAAATGCGCAAGCTGTAGAAAAACGTGATAACTTGAGTTTGAGAAATGATAATTGAGTTTTGTTTCTTGGATATGAAACTACACAAATAGTTATTTCCAACAATATATGTCTCAAAGCATGATTCAAAGAAACCTGGAATGGCGTAGGTTTGAAGTTGAACGAGTGCAGAATTTCAGTAAAGTAATGACAAACATTTAAAACAATTATATCTCATAATCCACAATGAATTTTAAGGTGATTCTAATTGGAGAATACTCTATACTCAAATAAGTTTCCATAGTTAAAATTTCAGACTAAACGGAGCACAAACAAAGTCGATACGACCGTATTAATATTGGCTTGCGAAGTAGCATGGCCGTGTGGGAGCAGATTTTTCCAACCTCGAAACTAGGACGCGGCCGTGTTGGGAATGAGCTGAGGTTGTCGGGTCATCTTCCTTGAAAATAAGTAGCAAAACAGTAGGGAGTTGACAGGGAAGGTCCCCGGACCTCCCAAAGTCCGATTCTAACCCGAAAACACCTCAAGAATACCTCAAAACATAGTATATTACATGTATAACACATTGACAACAGTCTAAATCCATGAATCATGTCAAGAAAAAAGAGATTCCATGAAAACACATTAAGCTCGATTAATGGAGTTTTGAGCTACAATCAATCAACGATCAAAATTTCGGTAAATAAACGACAAGGGAGCTCAAGAGAATAAGATATATCAATCTTGGAGCATATTATTCAAGTATAAGAGCATGGAGAAAATTTTCACATTCGTCATCTTCAACCAAGACATGAATTCAAGTATTAAAAATGAGATTCAATCGGGAGGAAATGAAGCACTCGAAGAAAGGAATTCATTACTTAACTCGGATCGTTGATCTGGCGAGAATTGGAGCCAGAATCTCGAGCTCAAAGATTGGGGTGAATAGTGGCTTTCTTCTTCCTTTTCTCCTCCTTGATGAAACGCAGCAAAAAAATGAGAAAAGAGGGAGGGGTTCGGTCTAATTAACGCCAAGAAAACCGGTTCGGTTCGGTTCAAGAAAGGTTCGGTTCAATCGATTAGAAATTAAATTGATTAAGGGGTCAAATGAAATCCATTGGACCCGAATCATCGAATAGAATCTAATAGTGGGTTAGAATTCAAATTTGACTCCCCAAGCTTAAGTTAGCCAAAAACAGATCAAACATCCTAATTATAATTAGGTCCCTAAACTTCAAATAGTCAGACTTTCGCGTCCAAACACATAATAATAAAATCCTAATGCGCACATAATTAAAATAAAATACAAGTCGACACATAAAACATACAAATAACACATAAATCAACAAATTACATAATTAAACTCACTCGTGACGTCGTGCCTAGAGTGTCGAAGAAACGGGGCATCACAGTTTATGTTTGGTTTGAGCGAGGCATGCACTGAAAAATGGGAGTTTGTTATTGGTAAGGTATTGTGGACCACATAATTTTGGGTAAGGATACACAGGACAGTAAGGGCTATCGAGTTTAGCTTGTGTATGATCCCAATTGAAGTATTTATGAGCGACTCGTAGAGGTTGGGAATGCGTGGTACTTTGAGCCATCAGTGGATTACCAGGGAAGGCATATTTCGGATTAGCTACCCCATATGTATTTAAATTGTAGGTGGAGTGAGTTTGATTCCTAAACACCAAGGTCATAAGGGTGGATTGGTATTTGTGATTTCGATTTTATTCTTGGATTTGAGGAGTTGGTGGAAGTCGGTACTCACCGGACATTGGTTTATGTTCATGTATTGATGGATTATGAATCGAGATAGGATTTTCTTCATGTACTATATGTTATCTTTTTAAAAATGATTTGGTATACAAAACCCTAGCCTCGATTTATAACCATCCCTTTTATTTATGCTTTGTTATATATACGTATGTGGGTATGCGTTAGCCCCCTCGCTCAATTGAGTTGTTGAATGACCCCTCTCTTTTCCCACTTTTAGCATAGGTTTGCTCGAGCTAGGCGGGGAAGTGCGTCGTTGAGTCATACTTAGTTGTTTAGGTCGAGTCACATATATATTTACAACTTTAGATACTCTTGTTATATATATGGTTATGGATTGTATATTTGGGAGAATCGTTGACACTTTATGTATATTTTGGCCCTGTATGGCATTGTTTATATTATGTTGCTCGTGTCGAGCTTTTGTTGGGATCCTGTGTATTGCTTCCGCATTTTGTTATTTATTTTTGCGCGATGTATTAGTTTTTAACCCCGCTTAGCCTAGTGTGTGTGCGCGTATGTCCCTATTTGCTTAGAATTGGGCTCATGTATCAACTTCCATTTCATATGTGGGTTCGGGTCTAAGTGCAGGGGATGTGGTGGCCCACCACTCCGGGCATCACAGACCTTTTCTCTATTTGTCCTTCAAGTTCATGCGGGTGGTAGTTAGGTGGGAGTGCGGGTGGTAGTTAGGCGGGAGTGCGGCGAGTCTTACATTATACACAACATACATATTATTCTTATTGTACTGAGCCTTGTCGGACACATGCTATCATGTTATGGATTGATTGATTCGGGATAGGTTCTAGGGACTTTATTTGAACCAGTACTTAAATTCATGTGCTTGCTTATTCACTTCGCGTTTCCATTCTTGTTGAATTATGTTGGTATAGGGTCTAGTCCCTCCTACTACAAGTCTAATTTTTTTTTTGTTCTATCACATGTTCACTTCGATCAGCTCATGTACGAACTTTTCATTTCGTAGGTGGGTTGTGTAACACCCCGATCGTTCGAATTTCCAGGTATGATGTCACGGGTGTGCTACTTGTATTATTAAATTATTTAATTATGTGATTTTATAATATTTTTAAATGATTTATGTGATTATTTGAATTCTTGTGAACTTATTTGTTTAAGTATGAATTTGATTTCTTGAAAGTTTATGCATACAGGTCTTGAAACATACCCTGTATGTATCCAAATTCAATTTCGATTTTTGTGAAATTTTGATATTCATGACTTATTTGAGTTATGAAATTGAATATGTGTTTGTTTTATATTTTCTAACTTGTTTGATTGGTTTTTTGGCTCGTTGTTTGGAGATGGAACTTAAAGGAGCTAATAGGCATTTAGCGTACCTTGGGTTCCGGGCAGCATATCATGAGCTCAAAAATTCAGATTCGAATTTTGTCACCTTTATGGTGCTCATTTCTATGATTCGAGTTCATTGGAACAAGCCTCATAATTTTCTAATCCTGTTTGGACCTCTAAAATTTCACTGAACCGAGCCCGCACGAGCTATGTACCTTTGTTGACTCTTTTGCCCTAACTTGAGTATTTGTTAACCAAATTAGATGAAACTTAACCCCACCACTCCATGATTTATATCCCTTTCCTTCATCAGCCTTTTCATCACATTTCATTTGAAAATTAAACACTTTATTTCTATTGAGACATGACTAAGAAGGGGGATGGTAAGAAAAGACAAGAGTTGGAATGGAGTCTAGAACAGAAAGAGAGGTGATATATGGTTATGGAACAATACTCCGACCTTCCATTTATAGGTGAGCAAATTTAATTTTCCGGGATCTAAAAAGTATTGGGGGTTTTGTATAGTAGGTCTCAAATACCAAAGTTCATGAAGTTGTAAGGAAATTAAATCTCATAGATTGGGCAGAAGAGCATCGAGTAAAGGAAGTCGAGCCTAAGTCATCAAATGTTTTCCATGATGACTCAGAAGAGAATTCATGAGGGTGATTGTTGAAGAATTTGAATCAAACATTAAGAATAATCAAGAGAACTTTACCTTTCGTTAGAGAATTTTGGTTGGGCCAAGTCAAGCAAACCTTCAAGGACTTAAAAGGGTAAAAGTGGAAAGGAGGTAACGAAGTAAGGGTAGGATCGATCGAGAGTCTGTCTCTTATAAATTGGAGCACTTACTATAGAAATGAAAGGCAAATTGAAGATTGAGCTCATTAAGGATAAGACCCTACACTCGTGCTAGGACATTACTGACTCCAAATTTCATTACTTCGGTGAACGGTACATCAAACATTCATGGCATATGCATACATGCAATTTACATTCATTTAAATTCTTCTGCTATATGTTTTAATCATTAACTGAATTAATTGCTCTTCTTATGGTTGTTGAACTATGTAGTTGATGTTTATTACTTACTTCTCGTGTGCTAATTGTGATAGTTGATTGCTACTTTGCTCCTTTTGTTTGTTTTTCTATTTGCGTTGTGTTGCTCACGAGTATTGGAGATTCCCTTGCTTTCTTGTCTGGGAGACGGGATTTTCTCTTTATTGCTTGAGAGATGGGGCTCTCTCTCTCACTTTTTACTATTTGTGGGACTGGGTTCCCTCACTGATTGCTTGGATGAGCAGTGAATCCGAGGACAGATTCTTTTTATGGGGGAGAGGTTGTAATGTCCAATCTTTTCAGTCATTTAGTATGACGTGTGTGATATTATTTATGTAAGTTTAAATTTTTTAAATTATGTGATTTAATTTGATATTCTTTGAAATTATTTACAATTTTGACGTAATTGAATAAATGACTATGTAATTTGATCGGATATTTGAACATTTGAATGATTTGCGCATGAGTAACTTGATCGTGTGCTGATTCTATGCATATTGGATTCAAAATTTCATGGAATTTGAATATGTGATTGATATGTGTTTTTATGAATGTGTGCATGTACTCATATTTCATTTCTAGATTTATTTGGCATGCATATGAATTTTATTTTAATTACGTGATCGAAAAGGGGGCTAATGAGTAATCAGCGCACCTTTCGTTCCGGCATGCATATCTTGAGCTCGGAATTCGGATTCAAATTTTGTCACCTCCATTGAGCTCAAATCGATGACTCCACTCAATGGAACTAGCCTCATATTTTTCTAAAATCATTTGGACTCAAAATTTGCCCCGAACCCACTTGAACCTTCCCATCCCGCCTAAAATGACCACCCCAACTATCTCATTTTTAATCCAAATTGAGTGAAACTTAGATCCACTTGCTCCTTATTCAATACCCCATCAGCCATAATCCTTTTCATTTCATTTCATTCTCCAAACTTAGAGAAAATCAGCAGCAAAACGTGACCTTCTCTCAACCCCAAGAAATAGCACTATTCATCATCTTCATCCTTAGCTCAAGTCATTCATTCCTTTCCCTCTCTTCAAGGTGAGTTCTTATTATTGAATGGAATCTCTTCCTTGTTCTTTTAAGTGTTTGAATGACTTATATGGTGAAGGTTTGATTGTGGTATGAGATTTTGATTAAATAGTTAGGTTTTGACCCTGTTGTTGAGTTTGCATGCTTTCTTGTGGTTTTCTTGGAATCGATTGAAGATATTTGATCCTTATGCATGTATAAATGATTGTATGGAACCATTTAAGTTGGTGGTTTAGCATTAAAGGTTTTGCCATTAATGAGTTTCAAGGTTTTATTGGAGATTGATCACATATGCACACACCCTACTCTAGTGCGTGTTTTGGCTCGTTTCTTCATGTGTGTGGGACTTAAATCTTTGGTATTATGGTGTTGGGTTATACCTTAATGTGTTGCCTATGTGTGGGATTAAGTTTTGGGAGTTTTACCCCTGTTTTGGCCCTATTTTTCGCGATTGGGAGGTTCCAACAACTGTTGGATTTTTCTTAAGAAAAATCCATGGTCGTTGATTTGATGCAGTAGCATCCATGCCTACTGCATTGAATTAACGGACATGGCAAATCCTGAAGGGGAAATCCACGGCCGTGGATCCTGTCTGTGGTCACGGACAGGGTTTTTCATGCGTTATTTCTCGTTTGTTTGATCTTTCCCGCCCCTAGCATGTTTTCAATGTGTTGTATACATGTTTATGAGTATGTATTGCTATGCTATGAGTTTCTTTTGATTGAATTCGATATGTATTATGTTTCAAGCATGTGTTATGTGCCTCATGTTGAAATTTGGGGATTCGTTTGACGTGTTATGTGCGAGTTATGCGATCGTTTGCCTTTGTTGCTCCTTTATGCGTATAAATGCTTTGAACCTTTGGTTGTGAACCCTAGATGCTTGTTTTATCCTATCTTGATGATTCATACGACTTATATACATGTTAAAATATGTATTATGAATGTTATTGATGAAATTTGACTTGATTTGAAATGATATATGAAATTTATGAATTCGAATAAAAACAAATGTCTCAAAGAATGAAAGAATGATTGAAATTGTACTTGAATGCATCTCCATGTCATTGATTTGATCTTTTATGCATTTCATATCATCTTAGTATATTGTCGTGCGTCATATTTGCTTCATGTGGAGTCTTGAGTCTCACGAATGCATTGTGTGTCTTTTACACAGTTTCTCCAGGGTGAAGTCGTGTCGGGTTCATTGGACTATTCCGTCTTCTTTTCTTCTTAGTATTGTTCTGTAAGGTGTAACAGGTGGGTTTCTCTTCTACTAGTTATAAAAGACCCGATATATCAAGTGTGAATGTTTTAAGCTAAAGTAATATATATATATATATATATCGAGTCTTTGAAAAATGAGTCATTGATTTCATTGTAAAAACCTTTTTCTTTTATATATATCCCCACCTAATGATTGTTGGCGAGAACATGAACGAACACGGGCCTAGGAACTTGATGCAAGTGGCTATTCGAGGAGGCAAGGGCTGACGGTGATCCCTTGTATTAGTTCTACAATGAATGCAACGAAACCGACCTCGTTAGGAGTTTTAGCGAGGAAAGGCTAACCGGGCTATTGAGGATTCATGAACCTCAATAGCCACAATGAATGGGTGGCCGGTTCTTGCAAGCCCGTCCACCACCTAGAGAAAAGGGGTAAATGTTTATGCATGAATGAATGAATGAATAATCATGAATGATTATAAATGTGAATGAATTTTGCATGAATGTAATGAATGAATGAATGAATGGATAATGCACACACAAGGAGAAGGTTAGAGAATTCGCCCACCCGCCAGGGCTCACATATTGACATCTTGTATGAATGAATAATATTGATAGTGGTAATCCCGATCGTCTTTTTATTTATTTTCACCCATTTAGGAAATGTTTTCAAAACCATGAGCGGGATTATGGCTTACATGTGTGGGTGTTTAAATTATGCAATATTGTGATATTAAGCCCTATTTTATACCCACCAGTCTCCTATAGACTGAACCCGGCTTTGTTTTTGTTTTCTTGCAATTTTAGAGCGCTAGGCGGAAATTTAAGTCTTTTCGGGTCTTACATTAGTGTATAACACATTCTTTACACTTACGTTCATATTTTCATTTTGTATCTTGAGTTATGGATGCCCGTGGCGCATATTATATAACTGAGGCTGTGAAGACCATGATACTTGAATTATTTTATTGTAGAGCTTATAGCTCATTATAATGTTATGTTATACATATATGTGTTATGCTTCCATATTTTGTTGCATGACTTTGGTTTTTATTTAGAGTTCTGGATTATTTGGTTTCAAGGTTATAACTCCCGCCTAGCCTAGTGAGTGAGTTGGTCTCCCGTTCGCTTTGATTCGGTTTCGGGCATGGACTTTCCATTTCATGACCTGGTTTGAGTCTTAGTGCGGGGGATGTGGCACCCTTCGCTTAGGGGTTATAATAGTTATCCACTAATCAAGTATAAAATACATATAAATCACATACAGGAGTCAAGAAAGTGAAAGGAACGTAAGAAGTGAGGTTTTGACAAAGTTTAGAAAAAGTGGATAATTTTCGGAAATGCACAAGCTGTAGAAAAATGGGAATATCTTGAGTTCTATAAATTGGAATTGGGTTTGAAACTAGACACATAGGCCTTTCCAATGATATATAGCATAAATCATTGTTGAAAGTGAGGAGAAAATGGGCGTAGGTCCGATATTGGATGAATACAGATTTTTAATGAAGTGGCGAGGTAAAATTACGATGGCTATATCTCAGTCCTCAATTATGATTTTAAGGTGATTCTAATTGGAGAATACTCTAGACTCAAAGAGATTTCTACATATAAAATTTCAGCTCAATCGGAGTTCGTATGAGAAAGTACCCGCCCAGGGAATATTGAACTGGAGATTTTCCCACTCGTCTGCCTAAAAAAAAATAATCTCCCCGACCGGGGAAATTTATTTACAAAATTTCCCCACCGAGGGAACCTTTCTGGGCTAAAACAAGATGCAGCAGTAGGAGTTGTACGTGGGGGAAAAGAGATGGGAGCAAAACCACACCAAAACTCAACCAAAAACACCAAAAATCAAGGTACAAGTTCAAGTATTCATGCTACATCAAGTTCTCTTGTTAAAACTCATGAAATGTTGTTGTGTATGCAAATTGCATGGTTTTTAGTGCTTTGATTGAGATAATATGCGCCGTTTTATGAGTTTTTATTGAGTTAATGTTCCGTTTTAGGTATATTTTGCCTTGGAGACGAAAAACGGAGAAAAGAATAAAAAGATACAAAAATGTTGTGTTTAAGGGGACACCGTCGTGCCCCTTGGAAGAAGAAACTGAGACACGGGCGTGTCTTAGTACAAAAACTCCAGGACAAGTTGGAGCAAAGGAGACACGGGCGTGTCTCCTGATAAAAAGAACTAGGACGCGTCCGTATCCTAGTAGAGAAAGTCCGAAAGTGTGCGGATGAAGAGAGACGCGGGCGTGTCTCTAGATAGAAGAAAGTGTGACACGGTCGTGTCATACTTATAAAAGTGCAAAAATGATTCTTCCCTAAATGGCCTTGTAGTGTTTTGCATGGGGATAGGACATGGTCGTGTCTCGTACGGCAAGCAGAATTAAAACGCAGCTGTTTAAGGATCTTGTGGGGAGATTTTTAGGAAGCTTTTGGCAGAGACAAGAACCCTACCCAAGAGAAGTCAAGACGGGAGTTTGCACATTTATCTGGAGGAATTTGAGAAAATGAGAGGATCGATTATTTTCCGAACAATATAGTTCAATTTCTGGTTTTATTTACCGCTTTTACGATTCAAACTAATTCCTCAATTCATAGAATTACAGTTTAAGTAGTTAGTTGTTTTATTTGATTTCAGCTGAATGTTTATTAGTTTGGATTTAAAGTTTTGTTTGGACATGCTGAATTTGAGTTTGGTTAAAGCAATTTATTTCAATTTTATGGTTTTTGAGCAAATTACGAGTAGCTAAATCCCTAAAGCTAGGGAATAATGATTAGTGCATCAAAGGTGTTCGATAATATGCTTGAATGACTTGTTCTGATTCTTAGTACGAAAATTAGTGTGTGTGACACGCCAGCTTTTCGGACCTGTAACACCCCGCTCATTCACACATCAGGTACGCGACACGTGTGGGTTTATTTCTGTAATTTAATTGATTACTTGTACAATTTGAATTATGTGATAATTTGATTTCGTTGTTAATCGCGTAATATGTATTTTGTGAATTTGATTTCCCGAGCATGTTATACGTGACTTATATGATTCTTGGACTTGTTTGAATATTTTATTTATGTTTTGGGACCTTTCGTAATTAGTTTTAGACTCAAATGTAAGTTTTTAAATGTTTTTAGGCCATTCGGTAATTATGGCCTTTTGAGTCCCTAGGCCATTTCTTGAGCTAGGGAACTCAAAATCGAGTTCCGACACCTTCATTGCGTTCCATTCAGCAAATGGGATTCAATGAGACTAACCACGCATTTTTCTGACCTCGTTTCGACCCCTATATCGACCCGTTTGCGCGTACGTACCTAATGCACCAAGTGGGACCTATGGCTTTGACTTGGGAGATATTTTCCTCCCCTTTTTACCAAGTTTTCAGCCATTTCTTCCTCCCATTTCCTTCCCACATGCTGAGAAGAAGAGGAAAAAGGAAAAGAAGAGCACCAGGCTCTCAACTCCAATTTTGCCTAAGACCCTCAAGCTCAAGTCCCTTCATTTCTCGATTTCTCTTCAAGGTAAGAATGTTTTAGGATTTCTCTCATCTTGGTAACCTATTTTATATGATTATTTGTGGGATTATATATGGGGAAGTATGTGTATTGATTTGGGAGGGAATAGTAAGGGTTTGATGGTTTGTTTGAATTCTTGCTTCTCTTTGGTTCCTATTGTATTCTTATGCATTTATGGGTGTATTTGAGTGCTTTGCCTTGGGTGTTTTGATTCCATGGCTTGGAGGTGAAGTTGGGAAGAATGTGGCATTCATGACTTATGTGGGTTTGTGGAATTTTGCATAAGAACTTGGTTCCTCGATTCCAATGTACCATATTTGCACTCACTTGAAGGTTTGATGTTTAAATGATTGATTGTGGCTTGGATTTTGGCATAATCCCTTGATCCCCTTCACCCCATTTTTGGTACATAAGTGCTATATTATGTTATTGGTAAGTTATGATTACTTTGGTATAT
>JBBMKE010400664.1:0-12533 GCA_037834125.1 Lippia alba | reverse complement strand
ATTTCCACAACAATCCCAAGTTAATAAAGTGATCAAACAACAATGGCAACTCTGCAGAAAGTCAAGCTCCTAGCCACTCAATGCGCCGTCTCCTCAAGCCCAACCAGAAGCCCCACCACCAGCCCCGTCATCCACCTCCGCCGCAGAAAAACCCTCCGAATGCTTCTCGGCCGCGGCGGCGGCGGATCACCCGATCGGAGGGAAAAAGGGAGCTCGCCGGAGAAGGGAAAGGAGCTTCTCGTCAGCCGCAAGCTGAAGGATTTGTTTGTGTCATCGCCGCCGCAGTTCGGGGAGAGGGTCTCGGAAAATGAGAGGCAGGGATTGCGGCCGTCCGTCGGCGGCGGAGGTGGTTTGAGGAGAGGCGGAGGCCGCTCGCTGCGGCCGCTGTCGGGGACGTTCCGGCAACGGCTGCTTAGAAGAGCTTGGCGACCTGTTCTCGTCGCCATACCGGAGTAACATCGGAGGAAAAGATGTACGGAATAGTATGTAAGAGTATTGTTGAAAATTCCGTCGGTGTTTTGGAATATATGGGGTTGGTTGGTTGCCCTATTATTTATTCCTTATTTTTGTTTTGGATTTCTTGATGATTCTCTAAATTTATACAATTGGGGGTGTTAGCGTTTAGGTTATTTTCATTAATATATGGTGCTTGGATTTTCATTAATATGGATATTTTTTATTAATTACAAAATATTCTTCTTAATAGAATCGAGCTGCCTCATGAACTCGATGAATTGGCTTGAGTGAAGTTCGACTGCAAATCAAATATTTTGAGATTCAAAATTGTTGAGTTTGAGATTTTTCTCTAGCGGAATTTGAATTTTTATATATTTTGTTTGTGAGTCAGTGAATTGTATCGTATCTATATTGAATTTGGAATCGATTGTACTTATTAAAATCATAATGTATTGTATGTAAAATGGTGATGAACGAGCTCAAACTCGACTATGTTCAACAAGCTCTAATTCGGCTTTAAGCTTTTTTTGTTTTTTAATGAACGTTGAGTAAAATTATAAGCTTGATGAGCTTAAGTTGAAGTTATTTTAGATGTTTGAGATGGGTCTAAAATTTTTGAAAAGCTCCACTCTAATCTATTCATTTATACCCTTGAGGTAATTAATGATTATATTGTAGCTACCTTAATTACATAAATACTAATATAATATTCTGTAATTATGTGATCACTCTAGTAAAAAGTAGATCAAAGTTTTCAAATTTAAGTTCTGTTTATTTATTATAGCATTTTGAAAAATAATAATTAATGATTGTCAAAAATGCTTATATAACATTCAAGGAAGAATGAATTACTTGCCAACAGGGATTGGTCCAAGCGGATTCTTTCCTAAGGGCGAGGTTCCGGGTTTGAATTCCCGTCTGGGTGTGCGTGCGTAAAAAAAAAAGAAAAAAGGAAGAATGAATTAATTGGGGTTGCCCAATTAATTAATAAACCTATTGAGATTAGCGCAGAATATTGATACGGAAGTGACTAAAGGAATAGGATAAATTCCCCTACCTCGATCATTTTCAATTTTTCATTCGAGTCAAACACAAAATACCTAACTAAATTGAACTTGCAAAAAAAAAATGTTGACTCAATATCATATAGAAGTAGGATATAGAAAATAATCATTTGTTAATGGGATTCGAACATACACAGATTAAATTAATATTGTTAACATCTCTAAATTAAATCAAATGTTGTGTGGCCAACGATCCCGGTAGGATGGATACCACCTCAGTAGGATTGAGAGAATGTTAAGTCACCTCTTAACAAGCATTGCTCGAGAGTTAGTACAGCTTTGCCCTTGGCGCCTTCCAATTAGGAGCTCATTCTGAGGGTACGAGATCACATCAAGCCTAGAAGGGACGTTGATTCTTCTCAAGCACCCAGTACTCTCCTCGACGGTTTGTATTTCTGCAGACGCACATTCTCAGTACTATTGACACTCTTTTATTTGGCTAGATATCTAGAGTAGATCTCATCAGACATCCCCTATTAGTGACATATTAGTTGGGAAATACCCATGATATCCTCCTATAAATCCTGTAGTAACTTGTTACATTTGGTTAGAGATTCTGACTACTTTCGCTCTCTAACTCACTTAAATATAAGATTTATTAATTTGAGTGTTAGACAACCAAAATTGAATTAAGCCCCTTCCGTCCCAATTTGATGTTCTAATCGTATGTTTATCCTAACAGAAAGGATTCTCAATCTTTGAACCGTCGGGTCCCTCGTAAGCATATCAACAACCCGAGCCGCTAAGGTTCGATCTAGATCTCATATATAGCAAATTCTAAATGATTGCACTCTAACGTTGGATTAGGCACAATCAAACATAAATTAGCGATGTAAGATTGTACTAATTTAATTAGAGTTACGTATGGAACACAATTACTAAGTAATTACATTTAGCCGTTTAACCCAACTTAAATCCTGTTGAGAAAAATTGTGATTTACAAATGGAATTAGACCAAAATATATAAATTAATTAAAAAACATTTTATAGATTCTTTTTTATTTAAAGCCAATTAGATTACTTTCTAAGTCGTGGATCAGGAATCAGGCTTGCTGTAACTGCCATGGAAAACCGGAAGAAGACATTTGAAAGATGTTAAAGAAAATTCATAAAATGATTTAATCTAAATTAAACTTTTGTCACCTTCGGGTTTAGCCCTTGATTTATCTATCTTTGAGGTGTAATTTGGTATACCCTTTGTTTTTCCCATATATTTTCCTGTTTGGATTATTATTTTGTCTTTGCTTCCTTTTTCTTTTTTATTCTCAAGAAAAACAAAATGATAATATAGGTATCTATTTGTCGATACTGATCACACGCTTTAGTGATTTGAACAACATATGAATATACGCATTTTTTTCTATTCGAGTTACATTTTGTATTCTAAAATTTGTCTCCTCTTTGCTGATGGGTAATTAAAATTAATTTTGACGAAATTGTCTTTGTATCGGACAATTTTTTGGGAATTGGAGTTATTGTTAGAGATTTGAGTGAGAAATCACGGCCCGGGGATGCAAGTTTTTGGAATTAATTAAACTTAAGTTCTTTCAACAAAGAAAAAAGGAAAAGAACAAAGCCAAAAAGGATAATCACCAACTTGTAAACTCTATTTACATTGCAACATTTTTTCATGGAACTCGAGAATTTTAAGATTAATCAACTAAATAGTCAATTTGTTTCAAATGTTGATGTTAGTCCAAAGTTGTCTATTTTTTAACTTAATTTAAATAGTTGATACAAAGACTAACGGAGCTTGAATATCTCATAAAATAATTGAAAACCTTGAATCGGAATTCTGAGTTGTTCTGTGAGCTCTGCTTGAATTGATTTTACATTTCTCGAAAAAAAATAATAAAAATTGATTTTACATTACAGAAGCTCTGAGACCGCAGTTTGTGACTGGCCCTAGCCTGTCCATATTTTCTCATGTTGTACATGTTTCCTTTAATGTTTTTTGACCATTTCTTTTAAATTTGACAATAAAAATTATACAATATAGAATTGAAACCATTATTTGTAAACCAAAAAAATAAGAAATAAAAAGAAGAAGGAAAGATTACACTTGAGATGTGCAAAAAAACTGAATTTCCAACTCTCTAGTCGTCCATTTTTAATATTTGACAATATTATTTGAATTATGTTCATTTTATAATATTCATACTATTATATCAAATAAAGAATCACGTGGTAAATACTTTCGAGCATTCTAAATACATCGACAAAATTGACTTCATAATTAAATTTCTATGCTTTTAAGTTCATATATTTTCAATCAGATCTCTCATCTATGCTATTATAAGTTTATTCTTAACTAATTTACTGACACTATATTTAATAGACGCTCAAAAAGTTATATTTATATGCTAACAAAAGACTCATAAAATGTTTATAGACTGATAAATGTTCATAACTTTTATAATATCAAAACAAACACCATGATTAAACTATTTACTTTTTAACTTCACGCACCGAGTAGTATTTCAGAATGCTATGGCTCATTGTTGAATTCGAATACCATGTACGTACTTGACTTCTTGTCATGTAATAGAACAAATTTGTGGGTGTGCATATCCAAATGATTAGTAATCACGTGCTTTCAAATTCTGCTTATTAATTATTCAATTTTTAAATATATATAAAATTCTGTTTGACAATAATATTTTTATTAAAATATTAATATCTTTAAACTAATTATACAAACACAACTCTAACATTATATGTTTGTTATATCTTTTTTTTACTGGTTATATATTTCTTTTCCTCCAATCAAATGAGAATCTCTAAAAAAATTTAATAACTCAAAAATCAATAATTACAAGATATATCTTTTTTCTTTCCTTAATTTTTATGAATTTATATATAAATTTATATATAGAATAACTTTATATTTGATTAATTGTAAATAATTTCATATAAAATTATAATAATTGTCGTATTAGCACAATACTTAAATCATATTATAATACCAAAAAATATTTTAGAATATTTGAGGGTATATTAGTAACTTTATAAAAGTTAAAAGTGATTATTAATTTTTTCTCCAAACAGTTACTACTTACTATGCAATTTTTCATGGCTTTCATTTGTACTTTAACTTCTACTTATGAAATAGAGTTTCCAAACAACCCCTAAATTAATAAATAATTTACTATTTAGGGTTCTATGGTCGATCCGTAGCCCCTTGATGCAGAAGGCGCCCTTGGGGTGATCTCGTAGTTCCTAGGGGGTGGAGATGATGGGGTCGGTCCATGCATTTTCCTTCCTTTTCTTTTGACGCATTTTGCTCAAAGGGTTGAAGGGAGATAGTGCATCAAGTTGTTCGCAAGGGCCAACTTGATAATATTAATTTTTGGTAATTTGTGAAATCTATCAATTACATAATACAATATCAAAGCAATTCTCAACTTATCACTTAAGATGAGTTATGTGTTAGATCAAACACATTATATATAAGACAAATATTTTTTACTATGCAAACTTTGTCTTCTTTTGTAATTTATCATCCTGATAAATTTTGATTGAATACTGTCGTTCAATATAATATTTACATTTGTGACATACTATTATCTAATTCTTTTTAGTGGTTTTGATTAAAAAAACAACTTACATGTATGTTTTCTAAATATGTTACGTGTTATGTTTTTTAACCAAAACTACTAAAAAAAGTGTAGATGATTGTATGCATGCAATAAATATAAATATTGAATAATAGTATAAAATAAAAATTTATCAAAATAATAAATTATAAAAAAGGAAAAGAACACATAAAAAAAATCTTTTTTTCATAATATATAAGTTTGAACAAAATTGTCCTCTAATATAATGTAGAATAATGTAATCTATTCAAGGGAAAGGCAAAACAAGACATAATATAAATACAAACAGAAACTGAGAAAGGTCCAAATTAAAAGCAATTTCAAAAGGACATGTACACCTTTAGGCTGGGCTTACTTCTATGTTAACTAGGAGTTTGACTATTTAAAGTGGGTGTGACAAAGCTTTACTTTGAAAGTTAGCTTAACTTGCCTTTTCCCGGATCCCAAGTTATACCAAGTCAATGTTGCATTAAATAGCCACTAAAAAAATGAGTGGCTATTTAACCCATTGCCAATGGTTAGGTGAAAAGTACCATTTCACCCTTTTACTTTTTAACTGATTCCCATTTTATCCTTCAAAAATTTAGCACAGAAAGTCGGATGGCTTCAACCCCAAAATTTTCATTTCCCGCGATTTCATACCCTAATATTCCCCTCTTTTTTTTTCAAAATTGGCTCGCTGTTGGAGAACATTACACACGTTGCAAACCCTCTCCAGGTAAGAATGTCGACCAATCCTCACCGCGTTAACTGCGTTGCTCGTTAATTAATTGTTTTTCTTACATTGGTCTTCCCGAGATTTTATGCAAAGGATCCCTTAAATTGGATCCAGAAATTCTTCTCGTTGCTCTTCAGTGGTACCCTCGAACCCTATTTATCTTTCAATTTTTGAAAATGTGTTTTGGCTTTTATGGCATAGTGCTAGCTTACGGTTAATAGCAGTTGTTTTATTTGGTTGTTTGTTGCCTTTGCATTAATTACTGGAAAAGAAAAATAGTGTTTTTCTTCATATATGTTTGCTTGTTTTGGGTTGGGAACCGCTGTAATTGAAGATTTCATCTGTCAATATGGTGAGCCGTATGTAATTCACTAATTCTTATTTGTCATTCAAATATAAACCGCTTCAGTAAGAATTTCACATGGTTATCACGTAGCAGACTAGAGACCTCTAACTCCTCTTTTGATTCGTTTATCAGATGGATTCTAAGAGGGCACTTCTTATTATAGAGTTGATTCGGTTTGTAATGCTTGGTATTTTAATGGATTCCATGTTGTTACTGTCCTTAGTTAGTAATAAGAGACATAGGATCGAGGATGAACCGTCTTCCAGTTATAGTTTGAAAAATCGCCTCCCTGCCCGTGTTAAATATCTTGACCGACTAACACTGTCGACTGAGAGGTATTGTGTGAAGCTGCTCTGAATGGGTAGGAATGTCCTTGGTTGTTTATTCGTAATTTTACGAGAATCGCGCCGGGGGGGAGGGGGTTAACCGATAGCAGAGAAGTAACAGTAGTTGAACAGGTGTGAATTTTTCCAGAAGTTTTGTCGCATCATAAGAAGCAATGCTTGGCTGAGTTCGTGTTCGAACGTTCAGGGAGAACTGTCTCAAAATATTTTCACATTGTTTTTAAGACCGTGTTGACAATGCTGACAATGCTCATCTCACCTTCGTTTCACCTTCGCTTCATCTCACCTTGCCTGCATTAAAGATGAAACCCAGACTCATCTCACCTTCGCCTTTACATTCGCTTCATCTCACCTTCACTTCTAAGCTGCCTGCATTAAAGATAAAGGCCTACTGCCTGCCGCCATTGCTGCCGTCGGGAGCCAACTCCCCACGGCGTCTGCCAGATTGATTTATTTTTGTGCTCCCGGTTGTGGCCGCTGTCGGAGAGATACTATTTATAGCACAGGAAATATACCGCCGCCTACCGCCACCTTCTCGGCCCTCGCTGTCTCCGGCCTCCCCGTCGTATCTGCCGCGGCTGCCGCCGTCTCCAGCAGGACTAAGTGGAGCTCCTCCCTTCTTGTCTCTGCTGTCTGTGATGCTTGGGCTTGGCTTTCTCCTCTACTTGTTTAGCTATCAGAAATTCCCTTTACAGGATTCAGGGTATGTTGTATTCTGGAGCGCGATGATGACTTTCTCTGTTCGGAAAATGATTCGCCTTGGGTTAGTGGATTGATCGTGCATTCTAATCTGGATTTCAGACTTCAAGAATGAAGAAAATTCAAACTCACTTTAGCGTTTTTATTAAGTATTTCACGTTTTGTTAGCTTCTGAGCACGTGTTGCTTTGTTATTGAACACTGATGTAGTAGAATGATGAGATTTTGGAATATAATTTTAATGTTTCCCTTCCCTCTCTTCTATTCCCTCTTTTAAATTTCTTATTCCTGTGATATCTGGTTAGGGTTTCTTTGTTAATTGTTGTTTAAGCAAGTTGTTGAAATACAAACTTGAAACACGCATGCCAGCTGATTTTGGCTTCCGCCCGAGATCGGAGTTCCTGAAAGAGCTTGAAATGAATGCTTTGAGATTTTCCCGTCCTATTACTCGTGGGGACTCATGTGTTTTTTGGGCTATCTTAGAATGCAGTACCATTCTAATCTTGTTTTCGAGATCTCGGATATGCACCACTACTTCGAGCTAGCTCTGCTCAGGTACAACACATGGAAGGGCATCATCGAGCACGAGGCCATCATCTACAAGCCTGAGACGTACTTAGTCGAGGCCTCCATATGGACATGGATTGAGCTTGATGAGGTAATATAATCATGATTCTGTTTATTTCTGTTGATTAATGTGCATATATATTAACTGTTTTAATGAATAAGTCAACTGATAGATTATATTCCTAACTTTTGCCCATTCTTATTTTCATGCACTAGGCGCATGAGTTTGCTTCGGCGTACCAAAAGGTGTCCATGGAACGAATGTGGCCAGAGTTGAATGCCATTTTTGGTGACGACGCTGCACTTGCACCAGGGCTCAAATCCACACTGCCAAAAAAACCACCACGTGCGTTCCACAACATAGGTCTGGATGGGAAACGCTCGCCAACAATCGATGAGATTATTGTTGATATTAGTAAGCCTCAACACAAAAAAACTTATTACAATGAGCTATGAACTTGTATAAATCTGTTAAACACAAGAGGGGCTGCCAAGTAGTAGTTTTTTGTTGAGTGTGTATGTGATTTGACTGTAAAATTACAGTGGATGGAGAGAAGGAGATGTTTGATCGCACGTGTAAAAAGAAAGAGAAAGTTGCGGGTTTGGTGCAGGAATATATCCCGGCTGATGTGATGAGCTCTACGAAGGGACAGACAAAGAGCTGAAGCTGTGTTGGTCATATCCCTCGAGCTCAACCGCAACCATGTCGAACTCGAATCCAGCCATGAGCCTGCACGTGCTAAGCGTTGCCTCTCCTTTTCCCTTGATTGCTGATGAATATGATTAGTGTATTTTAACATTTTATATTTCTTTCCCTAATGTGACAACAGAGATTTGTATATCAAGTTGGTCACACATTTATTCAAGAACTTTGGCTTCAATATGAACCTGTACGATTTGCTCCTCTTTTATAATATGCATTTTATCATTCATTGAGTTATTAACATGCAAAACCTTATTTTGGTGAATAAATGGTCACAAGATATTCAACAATAAGTATATTCAACGCTTATCGATTGATGGAAATCATATTTTTCACAGTAATAAATATGCAGCCTAACGTTTAATTCATAAATTTAAAGAGGTCCGTAACCGCAACAAAAACATTTACAAATCCACAGCTACCAAATTGTTCAAATGTGGTATTGTGTTGTTTCATTTTAACATCATCATCACAATCATGAGGGCTAAGACTAAGCACAAAATCATGCAACACACTGCATAGCAGCAGCAAAAAATACTCATAATATTGGGCTGGTTGTTGACGGCGGAGTGACGTGTGGCATCGCTTATCACAGGAGCACTCGACGATGTCGCCTCGGATATGAAGGTCCGGGGACGTTCCTGGTACGAACGAGACCGTGTTGAAGTACCATTTACCCGTGTCGACAATGGTGGATCATTATAATGCACAATTACGTGGTACAAACTAGCATGTTTTTGTGTCAAAAGCTCGTCTTCCCAAATGAAATAATAGGACCATATCTTCAAGGGACACTTGTAATAAAGCCAGCCGGGGTTCTGGGCACCCTCACCCGCACGTAGCAATACCTTGGCTCCATGCCCACACTCACATGGTACAATGTAAGTCTACATCTGCAACGTTGTAAACATACACGAATTCCATACCCATATTCATCAGTGGAATTGCCCACAACATAATTATACAAAACAAAGCCCATTCACCGTCTCCTTTTATAACCCAATCGCAGATCATATGAAATAGAGTAATCATCGAAAATGCATATCACAGCAAACCAATGGCTATTGGAACGCTAAGACATAATTCCTTAGTACCTTGTTCAATCTCGGATCCAAATTCCCTAAACGGAAGCTCCAATTGAAATGATGTGCGTCCTTAATTTCCCTTAGTTGTAATTAGGGTTTGGAATTCCCAACCGTCAATTTGGGATATAAAGATGGAGTTCATAACTATACCGTTGGGCACAATAATCTAAGCAAGGGCAGTTGTGTCTTTTAACACTATATACCATGTTTGTTAACTTTTAAAGTAAAGGCATAAGGATTTTAGCCACACCAAGTTAAAAATCAAACTACAAAAGTAAACATGTGGGTGGTTTATTTAGCCATAAATTTTTCAAAAAATAAACCTTAGCCAATGGATAGCTAACTATCGAAGTAAGCTCAACCTTAAAGTTATGGTATGACGTACGCTGAGTGGTGTGCCATTGTCCCAACTGTTATGCACACTACTTTCTAAGAAAGCTATATCAGGTAGATGCTGGCGAAATAACAAATATTTTCTCCAGTTTTAATATTTTGTGTATTCATGTACAAAATAATGCTTCATTCGATGAATATATATGCAATGCATTCCAACAAGTTTCAGTATATAAACGAATAGAGAAAGCTGCAAAAATTAAATATGCAGATCAGTCTCAACTCTAATCGAAAATAGAGTTAGATTTTATATCGAGAATTAGCATAATTAAATTCTAAAAAACACTCAAAAAAAAAATTGTGGAGGCGAGGCGAGGAGGGAGGGGTTTGACGGCCCCACCAACCTCTTGCTCCTACCGTCAGACTCCAATGGTAAGACGATTGATCGAGGTTCCAAATATATTTTGTTTAATTGAGCGAGAGATTAATCTCTCGAGGTACTGAAAACGCATTTTTACAGGGATCTTTCCCAGTATAGTGTTTTAATCCATAAGATTCAAACTCGAGAGCTTATTTAAATGAACTCAAGTCCGTATCTATTTGAGTCAACTTATGAAGTAATAATTTGTATGTTTTTTGATATATTTTATTTGAGTTTGTTATTATTAGATAATGTAATAGTTAGTAATTATTATTATAAAGTACTTAAACCCTAATTCATAGAATCTATCCTTTGAAGTATGGCATCAAAGGACAAAGAAACATTTGAGGATAGTTAATGAAACATATTCTAGATTCATATATAGCCATAGATAATTCATATGACAATATGTGCATATGTGTATGTTGACCAGCAAAGCATATGATAATTGATACCTCACAATCATCCTGTTTTAGAAGAAATCAAACAGCTTTTGGTAAAGTTAGGTGGACCTATAAAAATGAAAGAAAAGGACCTATCTACTCCTCAAAAAGAAGAGAAAAAGAAAGCATATTGGAATAACTAATTCTGGCAGACGGAGATTGTCATTGTACCAAAGACCAAAGTTTCTCTTCTCAATGTAAATTATACAATCCATCAATGACTAAGTTCAGTGTTTCGAGGCAAAGGTTGGTGGGAACTCTCATATTTCATTTTTGTTTATTTATATACATAAGCATATATTGATATAATTATGAAGAGATAAAAGAAATAATTTTGATATAAAAAAGCAATCAAAAGATTTTCATTCTAATATTGTCAATCTATCGATGTACTGACGGGAGGGAGTGAGGGAAGTAAAACAGCAGAAACACATAATTAAAACTAATACATAATTAAAACTAGTAATTTTGACATATTCATTATATGTGCAAATTATAAAATTCTTTTGTTTAAATATATTTAAATTAATTTTTATATTAATTTATTTTATCAATATTTTTAATATAATTATTGAATTAATATAAAAATAATATAAAATCATAAAATATCAAATAACATTATCTTTAAAAAAATCCAAAAGAAAAAAATTGAAAAGAAAATAAAAAAATATAAAAGAAGAAAACGGATAAAATACAAATAAATAGAAAAGAAGAGAAAAAATCATAAAAGATGAAAACGGATAAAATACAAATAAATAGAAAAGAAAAAAATTCGTAAAAGAAGAAAACGGATAAAAGATAAATAAATAAATAGAAAAAAATAAAAAGAGAAGCTTAATAATATAGTATAGATAAAAAATTTGAAATGTGAAATTATACCTATTTGTAGTCTTTTGCCTTTGGGATTTATTTAGTTTTTATACTGTTTTATGTAATTTTTTTTAATAAGATGATAATTTTGTTTCAAAAAACAAAAAAAAGAACCGCTCAAATTCCTGAATTATAGTTTTATCTGTTTTCTAGAGTAACTATTCGGTCTCTAGGACTAAAAAATTAATTTTTTTAATATATTTTTTTATTCTCTATCAACGTATTATCTTATATTTAATTTATTTTTTTCCTCTCATCTTACTCTTATTTTTTAATTATATTTTTTTATTCTTTTTCATATTTTTAATTTGTATTTTCATTATATTAAAAATAATTATAAAATAAAGATTAACATAAAATTTTAAATTTAATATATATATATATATATATATTAAATTTAATATATATTTAAATAATATATTTTTATTATTTGCACAAGGGTGCACGAGTTACCGGTAAATTAATTATTATTTACTTCGTTACAGAATTATGAAACATAAACTTAACGTCGCCGTCAAATAGCCAAACCGCTACTTAACTAAAACTTCCAATCTCATCACAAACCACAATATTCACTCCAACGTTCGAAATAAACCCCCAAACCCTCACCCCCCCCGCATTGGATAACTACTCCAGATTCCCTTTGAAAATTCCGCTTTCATTTCCCCCACTCTCCCTCCTCCGTCTTCCTCGCACGCGCCGCCTCTCCGCCACCACTTCCCCTCCCAATTCCCCCTTTATTTTTCCAATTCTCCTCGGGAAAGGAGATCTGAGTGCCAAAAGCGGAAAAAAAAAAGGCGAGAACGAAGTTACTAGACGAAAAAAGGTGCGTGCTATCTTTATGAATTGTGCGGTGAATCTGTTGAGCAGCCGCCACGGAAAGGGAAAT